>PVIW01011840.1:0-35276 GCA_004026585.1 Noctilio leporinus | reverse complement strand
CTTCCCAGAGTCACCCAAGGAACTAGAGGTGGAGCCAGGACTGAACCTGGGTCCCCAGACTGAAGGTTTTGCTCTCCCAGATGGGAGTCCAAGTGTGTGTGACCTGGGGGCAGAGACAAGCTGACTCCTAAACCTGGGGAAGAGGAAGAAACCCAAGAAAGGAGGCAAACACTGGAGAAACTTTTAAAATTGTCAAATGCTAAATGAATCCTCAGGAAGAAAGTGCATTTTCACCTGGGGTCTTGTTAGTGAAGATTATGGAGACTCCATTTGGGAGTCCCAAAATGATTCTGGGAGGTGGCAGAAGCGCTGGGCCCCAGGAAGGGTGCACCCTAACACGTTCTGGGCCAGGGCGTCAGGGGATGACAATCTGGTGGTAAAGATGAGGAAACTGAAGGGTTGTGTCGTGCAGCTCTGGGGACTCTCACGTCCTCAATTAATTACTCCTGTTGCCCATGTGAGAGCCTATCCTCTCCGGGAAAACTACTGGACTTTGGAGACAAACAGACCTGCTCCTCCAGTTACTAGCAGCTACTAAAGCCCTTTGGATCCCAGTTTTATTACCTACAGAATGAGAGCATTATCCCCTCTTTAGGTCATTGGGAGGATTAAATGAAGTAATTCATAAAGCTCGGAGTAGGAGACCATCAAGGTGATTACAAATTTAATCATTGGTCACATGTATCAAGTCCTTGTTAAATATGTTACAATATACTGTGAGCTTTATACATACTAAGTCCCACACTGAATTCAACAATTCCATGAGGTAGATACCTTTTTATTTCCATCTTAAAGACATATAAATGGAGGGTCAGAGTGATTCAGTAATTTGCCTAAGGCCACAAGGTTAGAACTTTGAGGAATTGGGGTTCAAACATATTTGTCTGATTCCAAGGTGTATGATCTCAATAATTATGCTATGTGACTTACTCTCCCTCCCCCTTCCAATGGCTCTTCCTCCCCAGAACATTGTACTTTTTGCTTCTGTTGTTTGTGATAAGTATTGCTTTCCATATACCCCAAAGTGTGCTCCAGGGAAGGGCCTGAAGCATTCAACGTGCTTTTGCAGCAGCCTCAGCTTTACCCCAATAGCTCAGTCTGTTGCACTGACAGCAACTTCCAGCTGCCACCTCCCGTGTAGCTGTCTCACTCTCCCATGGTATCTGCTACTTATTCTCCCTGCAAAGGCTTTTAGGCTTGGTGGGCTTATTGAAAGTTGATCCTCCAGTGTGAGGCCTGTGCTGTGGGCTAAGGGATGTGTGCATGAAAGTGGAGGCTTTTCATCAGTCAGTAACATAGTTCTAAACATGAAACTGTAAAAACACTATGCATAAAAATTATCAATGATAGTAGGAGCTTAAACAGCAATAAGCGCTCACAAAGAAATTAAATATGTGTCTAAAACATAATTCTTGGGTAAAAGAGAGAGACTACTACTGCAGTAGTGTGTTTATGCAAAAACCAGCCTTCCTATTAACTTTCAGCCTAGGTATACATGATCTTAGTGGTCAGAGATCTTGAAGCCTTGAACCAGTTTAAAGTTGTGATGGGCAGGTAGTGCCAGTGATATGGGATGAATTTTTGTGTCCCTCTCCCCCAATTTCAAATGTTGAAATCCTAACCCCTAATGTGATGGTATTAAGAGATGGGTTGTTAGACAGGGTGGAGACCTCATGAAAGATATTAGTGCCCTTTAAAAGTGACCCCAGAGAGCTCTCTCACCCCTTCTGTGATGTGAGGACACAATGAGAAGATGGCCCAGGAAGTGGGCCCTCGCCAGGCACTGAATTCACTGACACCTTGATCTTGGACTTTCCAGCTTCCAAAACTGAGAGAAATAAATTCCTGTTGTTTATAAGCCATGCAGACTATGATATTCTAGCAGTCTGAACAGACTAAGACAGTCAGCCACCATGTACCACCAGAAACAGAAACAAGTCATCGTATAAGGAATAAAAAAAAAAGAAGAATAAAAGAAATGAATGCTCTTTGGAAAATAATATCTTCTCTCTGAGATGATAAATTATTTATATAAATAACTTACTTCACTAGAACTGAGTCTGACAGATACACTGATATATCAATTTTCAAGGCTGCCATAGCAAAGCTCTACAGACTGGGTGGTTTAAAACAATGGAAATTTATTATCCATAGTTCCAAGGCTAGAAGTCTGATATCAAGGTATTAGAAGGGCTTTTCTCCCTTTGAAACCTGTAGGGGATCCATCCTACACTCTTACTAGCTTCTGATATTTTACCAGAAATTTTCGGTGCTCCTTGGGTTTCAACTGCATAATGCCAGTGTCTGCCTTCTTCACCATGTGGCCCTCTCCCTGTGCATCCATGTCATTCTCCCTGTAACCATCTTCTAATAAAGACACTGGTCCCATTAAATTAGGAGCCTGCTCTCCTGCAGTATGACCCCATCTTAACATAATCAATTATATCTGCAATGATGCTATTTCCAAATATGGTCATCTTCTGAAGTACTGTGGGTTAGAACATAACACATCAGCAGGCACACAGAAGAATAAAACATCTTGACTAAGGACAACCAGAAAAGAAAGACAACAAAAAGAACCTGAATGAGTTTAGATATTAAAATACGGAGATTATGTACTTACCCTGTTTATAATTAAAAACTTACAAACACCTGTAGAACAAAAACTATGAAAAGTGATTTGGAATAGATTCAAAAACATCATAGACCTTTCATAAATACAACATAATTACTTTAAAAACTGAATGAACACTTTCAGCAGCTGAGTAGACAGAGTAGAATAGAAAATTACTGAATAAGAATATACAGTAGAAGAATTTATCTAAAATGTAGCACAAGGATATATTTTGAAAAAGGAAAATAAAGACTGTAAGAAACATTGAGGATAAATCTAAAACAACAGTGAAGAGTCTGTTTATTTATTTATTTATTTTAAAAAGATTTTATTTTGAGAGAGAGAGAGGGGAAGGGAGAGAGGCAGAGAGGGAGAGAGACATTAATGTACAGTTGCTTTTCATCTGCCTTCAGCTACAGACCTGGCTGGAGACCTGGCTTGCAACCCTATTATATGCCCTGGCTTGAAATCTAACCAGTATCCTTTGGGTTCTCAGGCCAGCGCCATACCCTCTGCACCACCAGCCAGGGCTTAAAAATACAATTTTGATCATGCTGTTACATTTGTTCTAATTTCTTTGCTCCCCTCCCTTCAGCAATCCCACCCTCCTTAGTTCATGTCCACGGGTCATACATGTGTACTATTCTTAACATCTGTCTATTATGCACCCACCAACTATGCTTCTTAATTTCTGTGCCTTTATCCCCTTGAAGGGTATATTTAATTGGAGCTTTAGAAGTTGCTCAAGATCCTGGAGAACAATAACACTTAGAGGATATTGCCCCCAAATTGACTTAAAAAAGGATTGATCTGAAAACACAAAAATATTGAACTTCAAATTGTTGGAAGACATAAAAAACAAAGATGGAAGAAAAATAACAAACTGGGACACTTTATGAAATTATTTGCAAAATGGATGGCCACAGGTTCCTAGCCACAATACATAAAAAGTTTCAACAAATCAGTAAAAATGAATCATTCAGTAGAGAAAGAGGCAAAGGATATTAACCAACAATTCCCAGGAGGTCATGACGCCAGCAAGATGACAGGATAGGTGGCCCCAATGCTCATCCTCTCACCACAGAACAATAAGAACAGCAAATAAACAACTAGAAATCAATGAAAATAACTGTGGGAAAGCTGTGAACTACCAAGGAGAGTCCCAGGATCCCCATGGAGCTCTAAAACCAGGGATGGAGGGTGGCCCCATGGAACAGTGTATGGAGCATTTTACCTGTATTACCCCTTCCCCCCAGAGCAGCTGGGCACCAAGAAGGGTCTCCTTGCAGGAATTTTACCCAACGATGGGAAAAAGAAGAGCAGGAGAACCCCTGCAAGCCTCATCACCACTGTGGGAGTTTGCAGACTTTGTTACCAAGGACCCCTAGCCTCCCCAATGCTGAACCCAGCTGACACCAACTGCCTAGTCACTGCCCCTGTGCTAGACTGTCTCTGCATGAGACCTGACTCCAGGGGCCCCAGTCACTCTGTGTCCTGCTCTCTGAGGCCTCACCCTCTACAGGATGAGAGCTGTTGATGCTCTGCACGCCATCCCCTGGGCCCCAAGTCACAGACAGCTTTGACCCACCATCACCAGGACAAACTGGACTGCTCCTGTGTGCAGCCTGAGTCCTAAATAGAAACTTTCACAAAAATGGTCATTTTCTCAAAGAAGACATATAAATTGACAACAGGTACCTGAAAAGATGCTCAACACTACTAATCATCAGGGCAGTGTAATTAAAGCCACAATGAGATAGCACCTCATACCTGTTAGGATGGCCATCATCAAAAAGACCCATTCCTGTGCCCTACCTTAGGCCTAGGCAATTACTGAGGTTGTTTTTTTTTTTTTTTTTTTTTTTTTTTTTAATTTTACTGTTGTTGTATTACATCCATCCCCTAATTACTGAGGTTAATATTCAGGAGTCTGTGTGTTCAACAAGCTCTCCAAGTGATTCTTCTGAACACATGGGCAGGCTTCTAATTCCCCAGCTGATCAGAATCAGAATATGTGGGGGTGGAACCAGGCCCTGGAATCTCGGAATGATCCCCTGGTGCCACCAAAGCTAAAAGTCATGGGTTTAAAGGGCTGCAGGCCTATCATTAGTAAACCAACAAGCTATAAGTATTGGTAAAGATGTGGGGAAGAGGGAACCCTTGTGCATGGTTTGTTGGGCTGCAACTTGGTACCGCCACTATAGAAAGCAGTATGGAGCCTCCTTAAAAATTTTAAAGTAGAACCACCATCTAATCCAGTAATCCTACTTCTGGTTAGACACCTGGTCAAAACAAAATCACTATCTCAAGGGGCTATCTGTACTCCCTGTTCACTGCAGCATTGTTCACAATTGCCAAGATATGGAAATAACCTAAGCATCCTCTGTCAGAGGATTGGATAAACAAAATATGGAAAGAATATCAGCCACAAAAAGAAGGTATTACTGCCACTGGGAAAACGTGGATGGAATTTGATGGCATTATGCTGAGTGAAATAAGCCCAATGGAGACATACTCTGTATGGTATCACTTGTATGTAGAATCTCTTTTTTAAGCCAATTTCATAGAAACAAAGAGTAGAATTTTGGTTGCCAAGGACTGGGGTTAAGGGGAAATGGGGAGATGTAGGTCAAAGGGTACACCTTTCAGTTATAAAATGAATATGTTCTGAAAATCTAAGGTATAGTGTAGTGACTCTAGTTAATAACACAGTACTGTACTAGGTCTGTCCCAAAAGTGTCAGCTAGAAACACTGTTTTAATTACATTGACACAGGCTTGATACTTTCTGGACAGACCTTGTATACTCTAAATTCGCTGAGAGTAGACTTCAGTGTTCCTACCACACATACACACACAAAAAAGTTAACTCTGTGAGGTGCTGGATATGTAAATAGCCTTGATCTTGGTGATCTTTCCACAATGTATATCAAATCAACACACTGTACATTTTAAATATATACAATTATATTTGTCAATTACTCCTCCCAAAAAATCTCTGGAAAAAATAATTTCCAGTGAGGAAATACTAATGGGTTGTATAAGTCAGTTCAGGCCTCCTCTATATGAAATATTAGAGACTGGGTAGTTTAAAGGACAGAAAATCATTTTCTTACAGTTTTGGAAGCTGGAAGTCTGAGGTCAGGGTGCCAGTGTGAGCTCTCTCTCTGGTTTGCAAAGAGCCACTTCGTGCTGTCCTCATCTGGCAGTCTTGTTGGATGAGGGCCCCACTCTAATTACCTGCTAAAGATCCTATCTCCACATATTCACATTGGAGCGGTAGGGTTCCAACAAATGAATATGATGGGACCCAATTAATTCAGTCCATGTCATGGACAATAAGCATTTGAAAATATATTCAACCTTATGTGAACATCAAAGACATACATATTAAAATAAGAGTTGGTAATTTTAAACCAACTATTGTCAAAAATATAAGTATTTATTTATAATAGCCACTGTTAACAAAGGTGTGGTAAACAAGCAGTTTCACTCGCCAATAGCATAATAAAATAGTGCTATTTTTTGTAGGCCGAGGCAAACATTTATCAGAAATATAAATTTTTATTTTACTCAACTCAGGAATCTTATTAATTAGAGCTTATTTTATAATAAGGTAATAGAAACATATTTTAAAAGGATAATCTTTATACTTGACATTATTGATTATAATTGCAGTAAGTCTGGAAACAATTTAACTTTTATCAAAAGGAATATGGTTAATTAAATTATGATTAATGCATAAATTAACACTAGGCAGTCATTAAAATGGATAAGGTAAAGTTTCAGCTATTTGAAGACTAGTATAAAAAATGACATACATGCCCCTATTGATATGAAATACACAATTTGTTTTTGTTGTATATACATGCTTATATTGATATAAAAATTTACAAATCTGATTATAGATAGATGTATGAAAAACAAGACAAGTAAGTCACAAATCCTTAACAGTGGTTTCTCCTGGAAATTAAGTTATTGATGATGAAATTATTGAATAGACAGGGTGAAAGTTGTGACTTTATTTTTCCACTGTTAAAATTTTGTTTTATTTTTATTTCCATAATTATATCATCTAATGAAGATTTTAAAATCAATGGATATTTCCATTTTAGAGAAAAGAAGATACCCAACAGGAAATGTAAACTCTTCACTGTCACACACCCTAGAATCTTGCAATGCACACAGGGTACTGGAAATCAGCATCTCAAATTATACTGAACTAGGCCTGGATCTTTATGTGGAATTCTGTGTAAGAGCAAGTTGGGGAGCTGCTTCAAGGGAAGCCAGACCAGAGAATAATGCTTGGCACTAGGCTATGACTTTCATATTCCAAATTAAAGAAAAACTTTGCTGGTATATTTTTGGGGACCCAGGCAGAAAATGAACAAAGGATCCTGCATGTAGGCCAAGGTACAGAATTTCCTGGGTTCTGCCTCTATTGAAGTGAAAAGGGTAGCTAGGACAAAATGGCAATGAACCAATAGTGTGGTCTACAGAAGCTGCAAGCCCATTATCAGGGAGAGCATCCTGGGGAACAAGAAGTCTCTTTCCTAGCAAAAGTCATCTGGCTGAAGGATTTAGGAAAGACAAGGACCAGACTCTGTGGTCCCACTCCGCTGAGATGCCTCTTAGACAAGGGCTCGCTTACCAATAAATACTCTACGCAGGGCACCCTGAACATCAGGGTTCCGGAGGCTGTAGATGACTGGGTTCAGCATGGGACTGATGACAGTGTTGAGGATACCAATCCCCTTGTCCTTGTCTGAAGCATCCACTGAGCCCAGACGCATGTAGCTGAAGAGACCTGTCCCATAGAAGATGCCCACCACAGTGAGGTGGGAGCCACAAGTGGAGAAGGCTTTCTTCCTGCCTTCAGCAGATCGGATTCTCAAGACTGCAGCTGCCACATGGATGTAGGAAGTGACAATGAGAATTACAGGTGCACCTGCCATGAGGATACCCAGAGCAAAGAGTAGCAGCTCATTGAGTTGGGTGCTGGAACAAGAGAGCCGGAAGAGCTGTGGGAGGTCACAATAGAAGTGATTGATGACATTGGGACCACAGAAGTTGAGAGTGGATATGGCCACAGTGTGGGTCAATGCATTGGTAAAAGCACAGGCCCAGGACACAGCCACCAGTATCCTCTGAACTGTCTGGCTCATATGGGTGCTGTAGGTGAGGGGTCTGCAGATGGCCAAGAATCGGTCATAGGCCATGGCTGTCAACAAGAAGCAGTCCACACCAGCCAACTGATGAAAGAAGAAAAGCTGTGTCAGTCAGGCTCCATAGGGCATTGCACGCTTCTGGGACAAGAGCTGACACAACATTGAGGGGACAGTGACAGTGATACATCCAACATCCAGCACTGACAGGTTTCCCAGGAAGAAGTACATGGGGGTGTGGAGTTTGGGCTCCACCAGGATGGCAGCCAGGATACTCAGGTTGCCCCCAACTGTGACCAGGTAGGCAAAGAGGAAGAGCACAAAGATAACTGGTAGCAGCTTTGGTGTCTCCACCAACCCCAGCAGGATGAACTCGGTAATAGCTGTTGCATTGGCCCCATGTTCTGGTTTCATGGGTCCCTGTAAGAAAGCATATCATAATGAAAAGGATCAGTCTGTCCAATATGGTTAGTCAATAAAAATGTATTGACTTGTTTTCATATGGCAAGCCCTAATGTAAATTCCCAAGTGTCCTGGTGTTTATTTCCCCACTCCTTAAACTGCACCTCACTCACTAGTTCTCTCTCTGCCTTCACTTCAGTCTTTACCCAGCTTCTAGGTGAGTTGTCTGGTGCCACAATTACCTTGGTCTCCCCCCGCCTCTTTGTGGAAGGGATATACATTTTTATTTCCTTTGTTTCTTAGAATCAAGGAATGAGGTCCTACCACCAACACTCTATATGGGGAGATTTGGGGGCAAAATAATGCTGAAAGTAAAAATGAATAGATAATAAAATAAAAGGGAACTAAAGGATTGATCCTGATAAAAATATTGCAAAGAAATAAATTTAATCAGGCCCTGGCTGGTGTGGCTCAGTGGATTGGTGCTGTCTTGAGAACTCAAAGGTCACGGGTTCCCCAAAGGTCACTGGTTCGATTCCCCAGTCAGGGCACATAACCAAGGTCTCCAGCCAGGTCTGTAGCTGGAGGCAGGTGAAAGGCAACCATACATTGATGCTTCTTTCCCTTTTTCCCTCCCTGCCCTTCTCTCTGAAAATAATGAATCAAAAAAAATTTTTTTTTTTTTTTTAATCAAGAAGAATGTAGCCCTGACTAATGTGGCTCAGAGGGTTGAGCATAGTCCCACAAAGCAAAAGGTTGCTAGTTCAATTTCCAGTCAGGACATATGACTATGTTGCCAGTCCTTAATTGGGGGCATGTGAGAAGCAACTGATCAATATTTCTCTTGCTCATCGATGATTCTCTCCCTCTCTTCTCCCTCCCTCCCTCTCTTTCTAAAAATAAATAAATACAATATTTATTCTTTTAATTAAAAAAATTAAAAGTTAAAAGAAAAATACAAAGATACGTAAAATTAGGAATTGAAATAGAGATATAATCATAGACCAAAAATGAATCAAATAATTATGAAATATTATCTGCTTCTAAATTTGAACAATTAATTCAAGAACAGTCCCCACACCCCATAAACTAGCTACAAGTGAAAAAAAATAGAAAAATTATTGTCAATAATGTACTTTCATGAGTAGGTTCCAGGCTCATATACTACTTATACAAATTATGTTTATCAATATAAATAAATTATCATGTAACATGTAATGTAATGTATCATGTAACAAACTTTTCTTACTTAGAAAAAGAAACTCTTTTTTAATATATATTTTTAAATTTTATTGTTGTTAAGAAACCTTTTTGATTCATTTTAAAGTTAGCAAATCTTAATATTAAAATGTAACACTAATAGCCAAAAAGTTATTCTACAGTACCTTTATTGATAATATAATACATAAAATTCTTAAGTACAATAAATGAAATCCACCATTATATAATAGATTTTATAAGAAAGAGGTTATTTAATATTAGTAAATCTATTTTTTTAAAGATTTTATTTCATTATTTTTAGAAAGAGGGGAAGGGAGAGAGGCAGAGAGAGTGAAACATCAATGTATGGTTGCTTTTTACCTGCCTCCAGCCACAGACCTGACTGGAGACCTGGTTTGCAACCTCGTTATGTGCCCTGGCTGGGGAATCGAACCTGCAACCTTTGGGTTCACAGGCCAGTGCCTTATCCGCTGTGCTACCAGCCAAGGCCTTATTTTTATATAATAGCATATTAATTGGCATAAAAAGAGGATAATTTTCTAAAAGGCAATTCATAAATGTCTACATACATTTCTAATGTAGAGAAAAAGAAAAAATCAATAACACACCTCTTGTCATTACTTAAAAGGAAAGTATACCACTTTATGTGGGGCATGTCCCCTAGAAATTTGTATCATTCCTAGTGGTGAAGTAGTAGCGAAGCAAGAAGGAATGTGACTCTTGTTACTTCAAGTATTTCTCATTATTCTAAACTTTGAGGCAAAGAGAAACAAAATGTTTAAATTATACAAATGAGAAAGAAAAGAGTAATTTGAAAACAATAAAATTATCTAAATTAAAAACCCAAGAGAGGAAAAGTAAAAATTGGAAAACTCAGAATTATTAAAATATTAGCAATTTAAATTCTAAAAATTATATATGTTAATAGGCACCTTATATGCCAACAAAAGTCATCTATAAAACCCCAAAGTCCCGATAGTAAGGAGATATTTCATAATATAAAATTAAAGGACTTCCAGTCAGGATGGTGGCATAGGCAGACATAGATCACCTCTTTGCACAACCACATCAAAATTGAAACTAAAATAAAAAAGAACCATCATTCAGAACCATCAGAAATTAAGTTACATCTGGCTGGTGTGGCTCAGTGGATGGACACCAGCCTGCAAACCCAAGTGTCACTGGTTCGATTCCCAGTCAGGGTAAATACCCCATTTGCACGCCAGGTCCCCAGCTGGAGGCATGTGAAAAGCAACCATACATTGATGCTTCTCTCCCTTTCTTCCTCCCTCCCCTGCTTGCTCTCTAAAAATAATAAATAAAATCTTAAAAAGAAAAAAAGAAATTGAATTGAATGGAAGTCTGACAAAGAAGCCATATCCATCCAGACTGGTAGGAGGGAGACAGGCACAGAATGGGTTGGTTCTTTACCCACATGTGATAGATGAAAATTTGGGCGGGATACCTTGGGATCTAGGAGTCCCAGCCCCAAACCAGGTCCCTCAGTCCAGTCTTCCAATGCCAGGATGATAAGTCCCCAACTGGCTGCAAAAACCAGCGGGGATTGAGTGAAGGAAACTGCTGGAACCTCAAGCAGTTCCTCTTAAAGAGCCCACACATGGACTCACCTACTCAGACTCACTCCCTCTGAGCTCCAGCACCAGGGTAGCAACATGAAAGGTACCAGTGGCACACAGGGAGAACCTGGGTGTCGGGCATCAAGGTGGGCAGAAGCCATTATCCTTTTTCTGATTCCTCCCCTCGCAAAGCCACTGAGGGGGCAATCTGGTACCATATCTGAGATCCCATCAAACCTGGCTAACACTGTTTGACCTGCCTTGGAGATCCCCAGATTCTCCACCCCACCCAACTTACAGGTCCACCAAAGCTGCTTTTCCATATGAATGACTGGTCTTGGCTCCTGCTTCACACCTTCCTGAATCCTATCAAATAAGTAAGCAACAGCAGGCCTCAGTGAGCTCTAGGCCCAGCACTAGCAACAGCCACCCTAGATTCATAGTTTGACTTTTCCTGGGAACCTCCAAGCCCAGCACAAGTAGCAGCCATCTCAGATTGCTTTATAACTCAGGCAGGGTGGCCCCAGGGAAAACACAGGTACGTGCTGACCTTGGCTTACACCACCCAGGAAACCCCAGGGCTAGGGTACCCAGTGGACAACTACAGACCATGTCAGGTTATCACCACCCTGCCCCTCCATAGCTGATCCTCCACAGAGGGTAGAGGTTGGTGGTCAGTGGTCACAGTCAATCCTTGATGATGAATGGCCTGGGTAAATCCCTCCCATTGATCTGTCAACAGCAACCAAGGCTCGCTACAAGAGGAGGGTGTACTCAGCCCACATGAAGAGCATACCTTGAGTATCCAGCTTGGGTAACAGGGGAAGCTGTGTCACTGGACCCTACAAAACACCTACTAAAATTGGCCACACTACCAAGACACAGAGTAAAAGCAGCTCTACCTAATACATAGAAATAAACACGAGGAGGCAAAGAAAGATGGCCCAAATGAAAGAATAGATCAAAACTCCAGAAAAAGAGCTAAACAAAATGGAGATAAGCAATCTATCAGGTGCAGATTTCAAACACTGGTTATAAGGATGCTCAAGGAATTTAGTGAGGACCTCAGCAGCATAAAAAAGATCCAGTCAGAAACAAAGAATACACTAATTAAAATAAAGTGCATATTATAAGGAAACAACAGTAGAGTGGATAAAGCCAAGAATCAAGCCAATTATTTAGAACATAAGGAAGCAAAAAACAGCCAATCAGAACATGAAGGAAAAAGGATCCAAAAACATGAGGATAGTATAAGCAGCCTCGGGGATAACTTCAAGAGGTTCAACATTCACATCATAGAGGTGCCAGAAGGAGAAGGGAAATAATGACAAGAAATTGAAAACTTAGTTAAAAAATAATGAAGGAAAACTTTCCTAATTTGGTGAAGGAAATAGACATACAAGTCCAGAAAGCACAAAGAGACCCACCAAAGATGGGTGCAAAGAGGCTCACTCTAAGACACTTCATGATTGAAATGCTAAAGATTAAAGATAAAGAGAGAATCTAAAAAGTAGCAAGAGGGAAGAAGTTAGTACAGAAGACTTCTTATAAGACTGTCATTTGATTTCTCAAAAGAAACTTTGAAGGCTAGCAGGGATTGGCAAGAAATATTCAAAGTCATGAAAAGCAGTGACTTACAGCTAAGATTGCTCTACCCAACAAGGCTATCTTTTAGAATCAAAGGACAGATAAAGAGCTTTCCAGACAAGAAAAAACTAAAGGAGTTCATCATCACCAAATCATTATTCTATGAAGTGTTAAAGGGACTTACCTAAGAAGAAGAAGAAGATCAAAACCATGAACAATAAAATGGCAAAAATACATATTTGAACCTAAGAAACAAACTAAGGAAACAAGAAGAATAGAGAAAGAATCATTGATATGGAGAGTGTTTAATGGTTGCCTAATGGGAAGGGAATGTGGGAGAATGCGTGAAGAAGTGAGGGGATTAAGAAGTACAAATAGGTAGATACAGAATAGCCATGGCTATGGAAAGCACAGTGTAGGAAATGGAGTAGCCAAAAACTTACAAGCATGAACCCATGGACATGAACAATGGTGGGGGGATGGCATGAGAGAATAGGGGGTGATGGGTGAAGGGAGACTAAGGGGAGGAAATCAAGACAACTGTAATAGCATAATGAATATAATATAATTTAAAATATGACTATGTTTATTTTTTACTTATTAAACTAATTCCTTAGACTTCTCCCCTTTTGATGGATTTTTAAAAAAATGTAACTTGATAATATTACTGGTGCCTGGAAATAGTAGGCTTTATAAAAGTATAATTAAAAGCATCATAGCTAATAATTAAATAAAAGAATACTACTCAGCCATAAAAAGAAGAACCTTATACCATTTGTAACAGCATGGATGGACCTGGAGAGCATTATGCTAAATGAAATATGCCAGAGAAAGACAAATACCATATAATTTCACTCATACGTGGAATCGAATGAATAAACTGAACTAACAAGTGAAATAAAGAGAGACTCATAGATAGAGAGCAGGATGGCAGCTAAGGGGTTGAGGGATTGAGCAAAAAGGAAAAAGGACTCATGGACAAAGAAAACAGTGTGATGGTTGCCAGGTAGTTGGGGGTATACAGAGATGAAACGGTAATGGGAAAAAACACAATACAAAATAAATCTTTTTAAAAAGGCTGTGATACCTGCAACTGGGTTTATCATGATGTAGGGATAATGAAGGTAACTTCCTAATATTGAGAAATAAATCTAAGGCACAATGTCAGTTTCCCATTAATAACGGCCCCTGCATCATAGCAGATCTACCTTGGGTAATATTCAGCCAGAATCCATTGGTGTACCAATGGTGCTTGTTAAATATTTTGCCTATCACCACTGTCATGCCTTTATCAGTGCACATAGCTGTGTTCAGTGTATCAGGTATATAGTGTCATTGAATCAAAGGAGAACCTGGTTGGTTGAGATCTTGGAGAGTATCTACTTTCACCATACTAATGAGGAAACTATGGTGGAACATTTTGGGGTTGGAATTTTGGGGACTAGTGTGAATACTGAATATACCTATCAAACATCTGGTTTTCTATTTTTTATAAAAAGTATCTGTTGTTGTGCCATCTCACTGTATGCTTATTAACCCTCAAATAACTATGAGGCCATCAGAGAAAGCATCTGCATGAGGAGCCCAGAAATGTGTCCACTGGCTGGACCAGCCCAAGATGGCTGTTTCCAGGCAAGGCCCCAAGAGTCACATCCTGATACTTATCAAAGAATGAAAAAAACCCACTTCCTTCTGTAGTCCTCTTTGGAGCTGCTCTGGATGATTCTTCCGACTGGTAAACCTATTCCCTACACTTTGATTGTACCTTGCAAACCTCAGGCTTCCTTGTTTCCAGGCCTGTCATAAGTAGCTTGTGAACAAGCAGGCTCTTTGGACAGGTAGGTAGGTCATGGTTACAAAGGGCACCTGCCTCACTTCATTCTGCTTCTCAGTTCACTCTGGGACTCTCCTCCCTTGCCCATTCTGTGGGAACCTTTACTCTGATATATCTGCCTAATTCAGTGTTTCTAATCTGCCACCAAATGTCATGGAACCGAAAGTTCCTAAAGGTGCTTCTCAGACACCTATAGTCTGCCTCCCTGCCCTCTGCTTTTGTTTCCCTCTGCCCTCCCCGCAAGATTGTACAAAGGAAATCAGCCTGCTTTCCATGCCTCTTCAACGATTTCTCACTGTTGATGGCAGGCTACCCTCTCTCCCACCCCCGGCCTTCACCCGCTCCCCTCCACCATCATAATCATCATGCTTTCTTGCTATTCTCCCAAAACAGAACCTGGATCTTTCTTATGTTAAGGATTTTTCTGAAAATAATAGATAGTGCATACAAACAATGATAAATATAGAAAAATTATACAAGTTTACGGTATCTTGAAAGTCCTTGTCATGACTAACCTCTTGCCCTGTCTGGACCATCCCTGGAAACTACCCCAATGGCCTCTGACTATCTGCTATACCCCACTCTCTTGGCCAGCAGCTGAATCCTGTAGGCTCTACAGATGTCCTCTTTTCTATAAAGGATCATTTTATACATGCAAATGAGGCAGAGCCACCACTGAAGATAAGCAGGGAGAGTTAACGGAAGCCTCAATCCCAGAATCCAAATTAGGTCCCTATGTTGTATGACTGTCAGTTTAAGGGAGGCTGCACAGAGGATTCCATGTGAATGAGAGATCTGATGCCATGTCTCCTAAAATCTATGAAATCCATGATTCTTGTTGTGTCACTATATCTAATTATAGATCTAGACTCAGTCAAATACTATGTGAATTGACATATCCATTAGAAGAAACACAGCTGCACACATATTAAATAATTAAAACTTAATTAAACCACCTTCTGACTGCTCTCTCAAATCCACTTTAACTTGAGTTATGAGATTTCACACTCTTTAATTTCATACCTACCTATCTTTGCTCAAGCTCTTTGTTTTACCTAGAATGTCCTCACACTAACTACAAGTGGCTCAAATCCTTTAAGATTTAACTGAAAAGGTTTCTCATCTATAAAAGTTGTTCTGATTCTTCTCCATATCTGACTTTTCTCCCCTTAATTCCTGCAGCACTTTACTGGTATTCTTCACAGTACTTATCCCTGCAAACCTCTATGGAGCATCTCACTACTCCTTCACCCACTCCACGTGGCTTTATGACAGACTTGTGCCTGACTCAGCTCTGCATTCTCAACACCCATCATCGCGGTCTGCATACAGGAGGTGCTCAATATATCTGAAATAAATAAATGGATGAACTTGACAAGTAAGACCATATAATCAATGTTTTTAGTAAAAGGTGATATCGGATTGGGCTATACAACTTGGGAAAGGTTGCCTGGATGAGCTGGCATTTATGCAAGACAAAGAAAGAGTGACAGGATATAAGTCAGGTGTAAGTCTGAATGAAAGGCACGGAAGTGCTGCTGTAGGACTCTGCTTCCGTTGTCTAGTCAAGATGGGGCATCAGGCAGGGATAATTAAGACAGTAGTCAAAACAATCCATCCACTGACCTGTCCTTTCTTGAAAACAGCTCAAAAGAATTTGGTAACTAGAAAGGGGTAATATCTCTGAATAAATAAGGCTAGGCAAGAAGAGGACACCCTAGAGGTGCCCTCACTCTGTAGAGGTGAAGCTTACTTATCACCACTAAGACTCTAGGGTCACCACCAGCCTGTCATCTAAGAAGTCCATCTTAAAGAAGATCACCATGGTGACCTTAACTAAAGAGGCTCTCCTGGATTATCACTCAGGTGTCTAGAATGAGACCCAGGCTGCCTTTGCTGAGTGTTCATGGCTTGCTGCTCTGATATTCCAACTAAGTCCTTTAGACTTCAGATGAAGAATCAATCAGGACCTCTGGGGTTGGGTCTGGCCCAGGGTTGCTACCTGAGGAATGGGTCCAGCAGGAAGGTTGAATTTGATGAATGCCCTTGTACTCACTCTAATAGAAAAGGGAAGTTGACTTCATCTGAGCATTAGAGATGTTGGCAAAGTGGTCTGGCATAGGAAGGTCCCAGCTCTTTCCCTCACTTGACACGTTCCTCCAAGCAAGACCCTTTTCCCCTGCTGAATCCTGTGTGAGATGGGAGGCTTGGCTCACTGGTTACAACTCAAATTCCTTCTCTATTATTAGGGAGCTAAAGGACAACCCTAACGATTACTCACCTTTACAGATGCAGAAGCCAGAGAGGTTCCAGTGAAGGGCAGGGGAGAGGGTGCAGCACTGTGCGGGCCCTAGCCCCAGGAAGCTAGAAAGAGGCCATATGTAATGAGTGAAAGAGAGGTGAGATCATCTCTTTCGGGAGTGCTACCCACTGCGGTGCCATTGCCTGGGGACCTCAAACATTAGCCCTCTGGGGGTAGGGTTTGGGGAGCCGTAGACCTCTAAACAACCCAAGCCTTTAATGAACCCAATGATGATGCTTTACAACTTTGTGATGCTTTTGATTTTCTCACAAAGGCCTCACACCTAACTTTACTCCACCTCTCATATTGGTTCCCTGGGGGTGACTAGGGAGTGTTATCAATCCCATTTCTTTCACAAGGACAGCACAGCCTGGAGAGTTTATCCATATTCTGAAAGTCACCCTTGAAGCTCATGGTGGAGCTGGGACTTGGCCACTATCCAGACTGAGTGCTTTGCTCTTCCAGATCCCCATTCCAAAGGAGAGCTCTGAGCGGGGAGCAGCTGAGCCCCAGACTTGCCTTGATCTGCAGATGAGAGTACAAGGAAGCAGGCAAAGGAAAGAAGCCTTCTCCACACTCAGTTTCCTAATGAGCCCTCAGGAATGCAATGTCTTCCCCTTCAGGGCCTTGTTAGAGGGGGATTGCATCTTGATGGGAGAATGGGGAGCAGAGTCCCATAATGATTCTGGAAGTGATAGTGGAGGAGCTGGGTTGTGTTAGAAGGGACCGTGAGGTCCCCAGAGAGGTCATCCCTCACTGATTTTCTAGGCCAGACCCTGGCAAGTTGAGGGTCCTAGTGATGACATTAGTGAACAAGAACATAGAGAGGTTGTCTAGCCCTTCCTCAATGTCCTACTCTTCATGCACACAGTGACTGCCCACCATAATGTAGACTGCATTTCCTCAGCTGTAGGACCCCAGCTCCTCATGCTTTGCCAGGGCAGGTTGGTACAGTATGAAAAGTATGGACTCACACTTCAATTATTAATGTGTGACTAAGACCAGATGCTGAACTACTCTGGACCTCAGTTTTCTCATCTGTGAAATGAGAACAATATCTTTGACAACACAGGGTTGGAAAAGTAATTAAAACCTGCTTACATTACTTGATATGGGATCAAATCATCATCATCATCATCATCATTATCACCATCATCATCATCACTTATATTTACTTAATTTTAGAGCACGATCTCAAATCCCACCAATAACTCTTTGATGTAGTTTCATTATTTGCCCCACCTTGCAGGGGAGGAAACCAAGATTTAAAGGACCATCAGCCCTGGCTGGTGTGGCTCCGCTGATTAGAGCATCATTCTGTAGGCCAAAAAGTTGCAAGTTCAATTCCAGGTCAGGGTACATACCCAGGTTTCTGGTTTGTGTATGGTTGAGGCATTTATGAGAGAGCAACCGATAAATGTTTCTCTCTCACATCTAGGTTTCTCTCTCTCCCTCCCTCCCTCTCTCTCTCTCTCTCTAAAATCAATGAAAAAAAATTATCCTCAGGTAAGGCTAAGTTAAATTAAATTAAATTAAATTAAATTAATTTAAATTAATTTTAAAATTGTGCGTTATCAGCATGCTTGCATTTTGGCTGCTACAGGAGTAGGGGGAAAGAGCACCCAGACCTGGAGGCTCATGGATGGTCTTCTGGGAGAGAGAAGACCTGAGATGGGTCCCAGGGATGGAGCTTCTTGGGTAATAGGGTGGGAGAAAAGGAGTCTTTTCTGGGATAGAACACACTTTATTATTATTCTTTTAATGTCAGGAGGGAAATATGCAGTGATGGGTTTCATCTGAGCTCTGTCCCTTCCAAGGACAGTTGTCAACAGAGATCCCAACTCATCCTAATTCCCTGCCAACTCCTTCTTGGCCAACGAGAGTCCTGAGCCACTATGAGGCCCCTCGATTTATCCTGCAAGGAACTTTTCCTTGTCTTTTGAATGAGAGCCAGTGAGAAAAGTCTTTCTTTCTTTCGATTTCAATTTCTAATGTTCTTGGTCCGATATAGATCAAGTGGGGAAAATTAACTTAGGATATGAAAACATAAACAAATAACCAATAAAGTATAGAGATGAAACTCTGTATCCTAAGAAGTGTATCTTTTTGTTTCCTTCTCATTTAAAAAAATTTTATTGTTGTTCAATTACAGTTTGCCCCAATTTTACCCCATTGCTCTCCCCTTAGTTAACAAGGACTTGTTAAAGGTTGCATTTGATACCTAAAGCTGCTTTTGGGAATCAGCAAAAGTAGAGTGGCCTGGTCTAGAAAGTATTGCAAACCTTTATCTCCCTTTATGATGTTGGGGGCATGAGGCTGGAGAACATTTAGGGTCAGGACACTGAAGGGTCTAAACTATACTGTGGGAACAAAGAAAAGGCTGGGCATTTATTTGAGACTGGGAGAAGTCAGGATTGAGGATGGGTAAAGTGAGCTGTGAGGGGAGATGTGAGGGGACCTTATGGGATGATGGAGGGATGCTGCTCTAGCAGTGAGACAGGAGCAAGTCTGGCCCCAGGGTCCACCCTCCTCTCAGCTCCTCCCTGCAGGCAAGACAAGTCACTACTCTTCCCCTCCCAAGATAATGGGCTGGACTCACCCAGAAACCCAAAGTCCCAGCTCTGTCCCCAGCACTGTGCAGCCTTGACAGCACTTGAAGACTTTCTGAGATTCATTTTTTTTTAATTTTATTGTTGTTGTATTACATCCATCCCCTTTTTGCTCCCCTCTGTCCCCCTCCCCACCCACCCATGAGATTCATTTTAACTCTATGTGATGCTGAGAAGAGCAGAGGTTCATAGGAAGTGCTCAAAACCATTTTTGTTAAATAAGTGAATTTTGTCTTATTCATGAAGGTCATACTTGAAAACATTTTGAGAAAGTCTAAAACATTTAAAAGCTACCAGGCATCATTATGTCTGTGGCAAAGGCAGGTGTTTATGAGGCTCCAGCTCCCCCTGGAAAGTCTTAATTTCTCAGGACTCTGGGAGTAACAATGACATTGTCCCTTTAACCTCCTGGATCAATGTTAGTCTCATGTCATTTCATCCTCCAAGGGCTGCTGTTTGTTTTTTTTTCTGATCATTATCATCTTACATCTAGACTGTTGGGTGTGCCAGCCTGATGGGAGACTCAAATATTGGAAATTTTTAGTTTCAGGTAATAGCTAATAAGCTTAGTAACCAATGTATACAAAAAGCTTTTGTTTCAGGAACTGAAGGAATGACCCACCTTGACTCCAGGTAATCATAAGCTGTTCCACCTTTGTGCCTCAGGAGGATTGCAAGCAATCAAGATGGTATCAGAGCCATTTTACTCCAGGATGCAATGACTACCACCCAGGCCACAAAACCACCACCCAGGATACAAAACCACTGCCCAGGACACAGATGAAAGAATGCTTTTGGTTTTTCAAAAATGTATTTTATTGATTATGCTGGTATAGTTGTCCCAAATTCTTTTCCCTTTGCTTCTATCCACCCAATCCCCCCATTTCCTCCTACAGTCCCATCCCCCTTTAGTTCACGTCTATGGGTTGTGAATGTAAGTTCTCTGACTTTACCCCTTCCTGTTATTCTTATCTTCCCCCTGTCTATCTTGTACCCACCAGCTATTTTTCCTAATGCCTGCATCATTTCCCCTTTTTGCCCCCTTCCCCCTCTCAGTTGATAATCTTCCCAATGATCCCCATACCTATGTTTCTGGTCCTATTCTTGTTTGCTTGGTTTGATTTTGTTTTCCTTTTTATTTTTTAGGTTCTGTTGTTGATAGTTGTGTTTGTTGTTGCAATGTTCATAGTTTTTTATATTATTTTTCTTAAATAAGTTCCTTTAACATTTCATATAATAATGGCTTGATGATGATGAACTCCTTTCACATTACCTTGTCTGGGGAGCACTTTATCTGCCCTTTCATTCTGAGTGATAGTTTTGCTGGGTATGGTAATCTCGGTTATAGGTCCATGTTTTCAGCACTTTGAATATTTCTTGCCAGGCCCTTCTTGGCTGCAAAGTTCCTTTTGAGAAATCAGCTGATAATCTTTTGGGAACCCCTTTGTAGGTAACTCTCTTCTTTTCTCTTGCTGCTTTTAAGATTCTCTTTTTATCTTTAATCTTTGGCATTTTAATTATGATGTGTCTTGATGTGGTTTGATTTGGATCTAGCTTGCTTGGTACGTTCTGTGTTTCCTGGACTTGTATGTCTATTTTCTTCACCAAATTAGGGAAGTTTTCCTTTATTCTTTTTCCACAAGTTTTCAATTTCTTGCCCTTCCTCTTCTCCTCCTGGCATTTCTATGATTTGGATGTTGGCACATTTGAAGTCATCCCAGAGGTTCCTAAGCCTCTCCTAGTTTTTTGTGTTTTTTTTTTTTTTTTCCAATTCTTGTTTCCACTTTCTGTGCTGCTTGACTATTTCTTCATTAAGTTAAAAATTATTCATTTGAACCCTGTTTTCCTTCTCTTCACCATAGACTTTGTATATACATTCCTTGTTTCACTTGACTTAGCCTTCATTTATCCCCTTCTGTGTTTGCTGTACTCAAGTATATCAGTCAAGTCCATGAACATCTTTATTACCAGTGTTTTAAACGGTGTGTCTGTCAGGCTGGTTATTTCTTTGTCACTTAGTTCATCCACTGGGACCTTGATTTGTCCCCCTTCTTTTTTTTTTTTTTTTTGAGTCATATATCTCTGTCTCCACATCTTGGCAAGCTCTGGTGTGCCATTTCTTAGGTAGAGCTGTTGCACCTGTGAGAAATATGCTCTCCCAGTCCATAAAACAACTGGACAATGAGGCCAGGAGTATAGCAAAAGCCAGGTATTTATTTATATTCTTGCAAGAGTGGGTACCTGGTGGTATCTGGTGGCTAGGCACACCGAAGCGGGAGAGAGGGATGAATTTATCCCCTGATGCAAGCAATCCCTCCCTTATTTCCTCATTGGCTGAGTACTTTGGAGTCACAATCTGTCAAAGAGATGATTGGGCAATTTAAACCCTAATGTGGGTAACTTTGGGCAATTTTGGCCATCCCTTTCCTTTATTCTCTGAGGTATTTCTGACTAACTTAGTCACTCTTCACTTTGTTAATCTTGTTAACTCAGAGACCTTCTGACTTCTTGTAGTTTGACTCAGCCACTATTCATTCCCCAAGGTGGTATAGTCCAGTTTGAAAGTCACCTTTATCCTTATTCCATACACATCTGTCTGGATGAGCATTTCTTTCTTTTATCTTTTTGTTGGATTTCCATGCAGTTGGACATTGTGGGATTTCTGGATGTCTCTAGTTTTGAGCTGATATACACATTTCTGATTGTGGAGTGAGACTCGAAGCTTGTCTATCTATGTCACCACCTTGGACCTCTCCCCTGCAGCTTTTATATCATTAACTTTTTCTCTGAAATCTAAACTCCTTACCTACACCTTTCTTCTTTTTATAAAAAGGGCTCATTTATAATGAAATGTAAGACAATCTATTAGGGTATAAATCCTCTGTCTTCTCAGATCGCTAACCATCTGAATAAAATGCCATAAAGATTCAATTCCTGTCTCTGCTTATTGGATCTGGTAGATGACAGGCA
This sequence comes from Noctilio leporinus, assembly GCA_004026585.1. Taxonomy (NCBI): domain Eukaryota; kingdom Metazoa; phylum Chordata; class Mammalia; order Chiroptera; family Noctilionidae; genus Noctilio; species Noctilio leporinus. The sequence continues at coordinate 12,996 of PVIW01011840.1, read as the reverse complement.
GTATGAACGCTGGCTTTTCCAGTTTCAAGCCCTCATAATTTCTTCCCAGCCTTTCCACTCACTCTCTCTCAGCCAAAGCCTCACACTCCGGAGGGCTTTTCCTTGTCAGTGACTCATGACCCCTTCATTCTTACTAGATGTTCTTAGTCTCCTCTGAAAGAATGTAGCCTGCCCAGAAAGACACCAGCATTATCTTTTCTGTGTTCCTTGCAGCTTCCTGTGCTCTCCCAAACTAGCTAATAAGCTCCCGAAAGACAGGAATCAGTGTGTTTGCTGTTATGCTGTGCCCTCTGTGCACCCAGTACAGTGCTGAGTTCATAAAGCAATCTTGCAAATGGATTAACTGATAATGGGAAGCACGACCCATGGGAAGAAATTTTGTCATCTACTTGGGAAGTCAGTGAAACTGCTAGACATTTCTAAATACTCTAAAGGGTTCAATATTAGTAAAGTGTAAAGATATAAAGGAGGAAAAGGAGAAGAAACTTTCTTCTGATTAAATAAAGACAATCATTGAGTTTACCCAAAGAGGGAGACATTTTCTCAACTTTGTGCTTGAACTGGGATATATTTTCTCCTCAAATATAAGAAAAACTTCCTGAAGCTGAAGTTGAAAATATGTCTCTTTCTTGCAAAGAATTTGAGAGCATTTAGTTAGCAAAGGCTGAGCCTAGAGAACCAGGGTTCAGAATCCTATAACTTCCAAAGAATGGGACCCATTCAATGTGGAGAACATTACAGAACTGGGATGATAATAATAAATGAGTGATTATGGCTCACCACAAAGTGTTTTTCCTTAGTACATGTTCTTAAGTGATTCATTTTTAACTTTGTCATGCAAATATGAGTAATTCGTATTTCATGTAAATAATTTTAATAAAAGGCTTTTTTGTTTAAATAGGAAAATTTAAGTATTGACATGAAAAGGTGGATAGCACATATTGCTACATTTATACAGTGACGATAATGTGACATATATGTGTGTGGGGTCAAAAGCTCCTAGAGAATAGCCCCAAGTTGTGAGTGGTGACTCCACCCTGGAGGGGAATGAGGTGGGAAGAGTAGTGGGAACCCGACAAGGAATTTGAGGTTCTACTCCATTTATTCTCATTTGAAGTTATTCATTGAATGGAAAGCATGACCTACAGAAATGAATTTTGTCTTCTACCTGGGAGGTTTAATTGTTGTTTTATTACAGTTGTCCTAATTTTCACCCTATTACTTTTCATTGCCCCGTCCACCACTCCCACAGTCAATACCCACATGATTGCTTATGTCCATGGTTCATTTATACATGTTCATTGACTAGTCCCTTCCTATTTGTTCCCCTTCTCCCCATCCTCTCTCCTCTGGTCACTATCAATCTGTTCCTTGTTTCCATGCCTCTGGTTCTATTTTGCTCTTTTTTTTTTTTTCCATTAAGTTCCTGTTATAAGTGAGATAGTATGGTATTTGTCTCTCACCAACTGGCTCATTTCACTTAGCACAATACTCTCCAGTTCCATCCATGCTGTCACAAAAGGTAGAAGTTCCTTCTTTCTTTCTACTGCATAGTATTCCATTGTGTAAATGAACCACAGTTTGAAATGAAAAAAAAGATTTTTTTTGAAGTGTTAATGGTGAAAATGTAGAGGTTGGGGATAAGATGACTAGTGATTTCTCTCCAGCTTCCTTAGTGTCCTCTGTCATATTCATCTTTAAGAAAAATGGTAAGTTGTCCTGCCCCTCAAAAATAAGTTAAGTGGGTTCATTTGATCAAAAGTCAGTGGCTTAGAAGAGATATGAAGCTGTCATCAGTCATCTTGTCTGTCCTTTCTCTTCAGAGTTAAGACTCAAACTGAACCATCTAATAAAGTGTTCTCAGTGGACCCATTTCCCCTCCTCCCTCTCTAGGCCCTGGAAATTTATTACACTCTCCCTTCCCCACCACCCTCACCCTACACCACTCCTCCCCAACACCTTTACACTGCTACTTAATTTTGAATCTTTCACGTAATTCCAGTTAAAGGCAGTGACCACTCTTGATGGAGACTGGTGTAGGCTTTTTATAATTCCCCATGCAACAAACATAGGTTTGTAGTCTTCTGGCACTCAAAGAAACTTCTAGTGATATTTTGGTCCAGCCACCCTGACTTCAGATAGCTCATATCCATAGAAAGTGTTTATGATGTTGTCAGTCCTTAACACATCTGTGAACATTGTTTTTAAATGTTTAAAAATTTTCAATTATAGTTGACATTCAATATTATGTTAGATTCAGGTATACAGCATAGTGGTTGGACCATTATTTAACTTAAAAGTGACAGTCTCCTGTCCCCCAACATACCTGTAAACTTTTGGGGACATCCAGGCTTCATCTGTCAGGCTCAACAGATGTCACTCTATAGACCACAGGCATCTACATATGTCTACTTGGCAATGCTCTCACACATATCTCAACAATGCCTCCTCCCGCTACATCCATTCTACCAGTTAGAGGTTTACTATGGGTTTGGCACAGAGAAAAGCACTCTTAGGACTCAACAGAATTATAACAGAAGTATGGTTTCTCTTATTCTATTAGCACATAACAGCATTTGCAAAGCAATTTGAAATCTATGTTCTCATTCAGATATTGCAACTACACAATTGAGTGCCACTGACAACCAGGGCCAGGATTAGACAATGAAAAGTTCAGCTTACTTTCAGTTTAAAAAAAAAAAAAAAAAAAAAGCAGAGGTATAGACAGACTAAATGATTTTTCAAAGTCTGTAAGGTTAGTAGATAGGACAGCCTCTGAGAGCTGACTCCTAGCCCTGTATTTTTGCCTCCCCTACTGCCTGCCTCTAGTAAATCACCAAGAATTCTAAACTAACAAGTGATATTGACTGGAGATGCAACAGGTCTCAGAAATGAAACTCTGAAAGTTAGAAATTCAATACAGTTGAGTGAAGAGAACCTTAGGCTATCTCAAGCCCTGGGTTCTAATTCCAGTCTCTTCTACTTCGTCTACATGAACTTTCTAAGTGTTAATTCCTTTATTTGTAAAATTAGTCCCTTGCGTGTATCTTGGGCTTTTTTTCATTCACCAACTGTGGAGGACCCCCAACACTCAGAGATCCCTTAGTGCCGCAGATGAAATGAAGACTTCCCAGGCAGCTTGTGCATGGAGAGGAAGGTCCGCTAGTATCCTGGGAGGCAAAAGCCTCAATAGCCTTCCTCCAAGGTCTTTTATTGAGTGTGGTCAGCTTAAGGGGATATAGCATGCAAGTAAAGCTCATCAATCAATGTTAAATAGTGCTGATTACAGACATTGTCCAGGGGTAACATTTGAAGGAACAGAACAACATTTGAAGGAACACTGAGATCCCTCAGGTCAGGGTGTGTTAGACACAAAGACTTAAGATGGCCATAAAAATAGGGAGAGTGAGTTCACTTCTGGGTTAAGGTTTAACATCTGCTGCTGGTACAATAAACCAATCAAGGGAGGTTAAAGCATAGGGCAAGCTTCAAAAGTTATATGGAATGTTCTTATGGCCAGATTCCCACGGGGGTCGTCTGATTATAGTATAGGGGCTTGTATGTACCTAGCCACCCTGGTTCTGGTTGGGTCTTACAGACTTAGCCTGGCCTGTGCAGGACTCCATACTCTGCCATCATTCCAGGAGGACCAAACAACCAACTACTTGGTTAATACTCAGACCCCCACATTGGCCCTCACTTCCCACAGGATACTGAAGGCTGGAGGAAAATAATAGACCATGGGCAATCAAATGGACAGGCAACAAGGTTGGGAACAGGTTATAAACCTGGGAACAATACATGCACTGTGGATAAAAGTGGGTTCTTGGGCTTCAGCAACTGGAGAAATGCCCAAATTGGATGTAGTAGCAGTCAGCCAGGCAGAGATGTGAGGGCCTGGGAGGTAGTGATATTTGAAACTGAAAGAAGAGAGCTTTGGAAGGAAACTTGGAACATCTGCCAGAAAATATCTACCCTTGTTTTCAGAGTTTATGTTTGTAGGATCTGAAAAGATAATATCAGGGCCCTAAAAGATTAAACCTTTATTTGGTATTTACAGATAGTGTTCCAGGCCGGGAAATAAGGAAAAGCAAATATGAATGAAATGTCTTTTGTGTACCAGGCAACAAGCTGAGAAGCCCATGCATGAACTCAGCTGTGGTCAAGTGAAGAAGGCATTGGACTGAAGAGTTGGTAGGCCAGGCTTTTGGGCCAGCTTTGCTACTAGTAACATTGCTACTAGCTAGCTGTGGGGCAGGTCATTTCCTCTCTGCAGGCTCCAGTTTTCTCATCCATGAAATGGGAATCATAATATGCACTTCAAATGATTATTCTGAGGATTAAATGAATTGAAACACAGAATTGTTGAGTTCATAAGTATAATGTAGAAGATGCTAATATTCCATTGGGTTTCAAGTAGGAATTGCCATACTCTGGAGCTTGTGCCCTCTCTCTAATAAGGACCAGAACATGAATATACTGCTCCCCCCCAAAACAAACAAATAAACAAACACAAAAACTGCAGCAGTCCCAGACAATGTTAAGCCCCTTGAACCATACTGGCTCTCACTTCCCTTAAATGAGCCGGTGAAGGACTCAGACCTATAGAAGTTGCCGCTTTGCATCTACCCTGTAATGATTAATATTTTGGACTCTCAAACAGCTTAGTATTTTTTGGTAGGTTAGACAAGAGGCTAAGTAATAAACTTTGCTGATTTCGCCAGTTCCACAGAGCCTCAGGAGGCTCACTCAGGAGGAGCAAATGTTCTAATGAAGATTCCCACAGAAACAGCCAGGGCCAGGATTGGGCAACAGAGTCTTTGCAAGTTCCACAGACAGAATCCTCTAATTAGCTCCCAAATGTGAGTTCAGGATAATTGGCCAAGGGGCTGAGGGAGACTAGGGATTTGCTGATTATCTTCTCCATCTCTACTAATAAGGCCAGAGGGAAGGGACAGCCAGAAAAATAGTGCTTTCTTTTTGGTTCCTTAGACAGAAAGTAACTAGACCTTAGAGAGAACAGTGGAGCAGGCCACTTAATGATGGATGGTTTTAATAGACTTCTTAGCAAAACTCATTAGCAAACTTGTAAAGTGAGTGAAGATGGATGTGTGCGTCAGCCTCCTTGCAAAACTGGCCTTCCATTTCTTCACATTTTGTCTGATTTTTGGCACTGTGTTCTTCCACCCTTCTTCACACCCAGAGTGCCCCTGTTTCCCTACTTCTCCACTCAATCCCAGCCTAGGTTTCTTTCCATTCTATAGTAGATAAATGCACCTACTTTATCGTTTGTAGTGGTTGTATCTTTTATAATTGCATCGAGATTTTCTTAATCAACCAGTCCATCTTGACCCTTCAGGTTGTTCCCAGTTTTTCACTATTAAAGGCAAAGTTTTGATATATCTTTGCATAGAGCTATTTCTTTGAATGGATTGTATGCTTGTATATATTTTCAACACTTCTATGAATATTAGCAAATTATCAACTAGACAGATTGAACTATTTGACTTTTCTACCAATTGAGTCTGAGAGGGCCACTTTCTTAATCCTAACCAACCCTAATTATTATCATTAAAAAAAATCTTCAACAGGTGGGATTGACTTTGGGGGGAATGGGTGGGTGGGTGGGGGACAGAGGGGAGCAAAAAGGGGATGGATGTAATACAACAACAATAAAATTAAAAAAAAAAATCTTCACAGCCTTGGCTGTGGCTCAGTGTATTGAGCACTGGCCTGTGAACCCAAAGGTCGATGGTTTGATTCCTAGTCAGGGCACATACCCAGGTTGCAAAGTAGGTCTCCAGCCAGGTCCCCAGCTGGAGACAAGTGAAAGGCAACCATACATTGATGTTTCCCTCCCTTTCTTCCTCCTTCCCTTCCCCCACTCTCTAAAAATAATGAATAAAATATTTTAAAAATATTTACAATGTGATAAGTGAATCACTTTCTATTATTGTGTTAGTTCATGTTTCTTTGTGAGGGAGACTGAATTTTTCTCCTTGTATTAATACAAATATTTCATATATACTGCAAATATTTTCCTTATTTATATTTGTGTCTCATTAATACTAATGCTATTTTTGACATACTCATTTTTTAATTTATATAATCAAGCACATAAATCTTCATGGACTTTATGACTTCTGCGTTTGCTATGACACTTGAAATTATTATTCTCATCTCAAGCAACTCTCATCTATGTTTCCTAACACTTATTTTATGATTTCATTTTTTACATTTTGTGGTTCACATTTTTAACATCCAAAATTCACTGTAGTACATGATGTGACATAAGAATATGATGTTATTTTTGTAACTCTAGAGCTTGTGTCCCAAGACCATTTTCAGTAATTTGAAGTACCTCATTCTATCAAATATGAAATGCTTTCATATACTGAACTGTGTCTGTTTCTGAACTTTACATTCTCTTATGCCATCCTGTGTTAGCCTCTAGTACACAATACTTCAACCACTGTAGCTGTAGAATACATACTCATATTTCACTCTGGAACTATTCTATCCATATCACATTCTCACATTCTCATTATCACTCTCCTTCCAAATATACTTGACTAGTCTCACATGTTTTCTCTTCCATTTTAACTACAGAACCATTTTTTTCTCATTAAAATCTTCTGCCAATGAAATTTTAATGAGGATGTGTTAAATTTATAGTTATTTTAGGGACCATTGACAGCTTTACAATATTGGATCCTTCCAAATAAGGAATGGTATGGTCTGCCCAGTTATTCAAGTGTTATTTCTAGAAGAGATTTGTAGGCTTTTAAAAATGTTTTCACCTTTTTATTAAGTTTATTTCTAAATATATAGTAGGTATTTGACTATTATGAAGTACATAGTTTAATGTGAGATATGAATAGCTTAGGATTCTTAGCACTGTTTTAAAAAAGGAAACAACAGCCATGGCTGGTGTGGCTCAGTGGATTGGTGCGGGCCTATGAACCCAAGGGTCACTGGTTCAATTCCCCATCAGGGCACAATCCCAGGTTGCAAGTCAGGTCTCCAGCCAGGTCCTTAGCTGGAGGCAGGTGAAAGGCAACCATACATTGGTGTTTCTCTCCCTTTCTTCCTCACTCCCTGACCATCTCTCTAAAAATAATGAATAAAATCTTATAGAAATTTAAAAAATAAAAAATAAAATAAGAAACAACAGCGCATGGTGTAGTCATTGTACCAGGCAGCAAACTAAGACTTAACCTGTCACAGGAATTTGACTTCAAAGCAATCAGTCTGGAACTTTCTGATCAGCACTGATGTGGTGATCTGCACAATAAGACCCCTGCACCCTCCTCCCAAAAGAAGGTGACTTTGCCTGAAACAATTCTCTTTTTTGCTAATAATTTTCTTGCCTCACCCACTTATGCCCATAAAAACCTTCCATTTTGTACAACTTCTCAAAGCACCTCTCTGCTTACTGATAGGAAGCTTGCCAGATGTGTTCAATCAAGTCAGTTAGATCTTTAAGTGTGCTGGGTTGAATCTTTATTCACCAACCATACATATTTCTAAACTATCTACTAGTAACAAAATGAAAGAAGAAATTAAAAGATTTTTATTCATATATGATCTACAAATCAGGGACATAGCCCTTGGAATGAATTGAAGATATGTTCTGAAGTGGGGGACAGGGACAGGGCAAGGTTTTTAAAGGAAAAAGTTGCAAGGAACTGATGACTAAAGATATGATTTGCTGGGGGAAAAAAGACCATAAACTTACATCATTCATTTTCAGATTGGTGGGGACAAATGGATTTTCAACAATTGCTGACTTAGTAGTCAAGCCAAATGGGGTAACGAGATGAAAACAATGGGTAATAAACATATGATCAAGCACTTATCAACATCCTAGTTTCAGTCTAAGTCTGTAGAGCAAAAAGGATTTTCCATCACACAATTACAGTACAGGAAGTGTTATGGCATTTATCAACAATGCAAGCTGTACAATTTATCAAACAGTACAATCAGCACATGGAGCTGCTTGCTTTACAGGTGGTTTTGGAGACCAAAAGGGCAAAGTCAAGCTTTGTGAGCAGCTTCAGAGCTCAAGCTGGAAAAATACAAATGTTGGGCCACAAGTTAAGATAATAAAGTTTTTATCTTTCCTCTCTACCAACAAGAAAGTGGCAGCTTGGTCTCCATTCAAAAGTGATTCATATCCATTTCACCATATCAACAAAAATGTAAATTATTTAATCATTTCTAATTTAAGAGACAAACATATAATCATATTACTTTATTTTTTTTCTGCTTGCTAGTGAATGCAAGTATTTTTTCCTGTCTGTTAACCATGTTCACATTTTTCTGTTTGCAAATTGCTTTTAATATCTTGTCTTATTTATCCAACAAGATCTCAGTGTTTTCACTTCATTTTTCAATTTGTTTTGTATATATTTCTAAGAAATAATAACAGGGTTAACCTTTTTATATTATCTGCAATGTTTACTCCATTTGCTGTTTGCCTTTTAATTTGGGTAACTCTTTTTTTTAAGATTTAAAAAAAAAAGTTTTATTTCTTTTTAGAGAGAGGATAAGGGAGGGAGAAAGGGAGAGAAACATCCATGTGTGGTTGCCTCTTGCACACCCCCAACTGGGGACCTGGTCTACAACCCAGGCATGTGTCTGGGAATCGAACCTGGGATCTCTTGGTTTGCAGACCAGTGCTCAATTTGGTAACTTTTTACATAAGTTTTTTAAAAATGTTCATACCATTGAATTTATTGAAGTTTTCTCTTAGGCTTTCTTCCATGGTTTGTGTTACTAGAATTTCCGCCATCATTAACAGCTATGATAAATATTTATGTGTGTGTTCTCTTGGTCTTTTTCAATTGTATTTAACTCTTAAATCCATGCTGCATTTGTTTGGGCACATTGTGCATCCAAAAGGTTTTATTTTTCAAATGAACAATTACCACAACATTATTGATGAAATGTTCCATTCTCTGCCCCTATGGATTTGTAATGCTCAATTTTTGCATGTATTAAGTTAGTTTAAATCCAAAAATGTATTTGTGGTCTGTGTCCTCCAGCCCATCAATTATCTATTTGTAAGTAAGTTTTGATATGTATTTACTATTGTTAATAACAATAATCACACTATTTATTTCAATTTACTTAGAAATTAGCCAGAGACTAGGCTTTACATATATTATCTTAATTAATTATTATAATAAAAATTCTTAGGCCCTGGCTGGTGGTACAGTGGATAAGATGCTGGCCTGCACACCCAAAGGTCGCTGGTTTGATTCCCAGCCAGGGCACATAACCAGGTTGCAAGCCAGGTTGCAAGCCAGGTCCATAGCTGGAGGCAGGTGAAAGGCAACCATGCACTGATGTCTCTCTCCCTCTCTGCCTCTCTGCCTTCCTCTCTCTCTAAAAATAATAAATAAAATATTTTTAAAAAATTCTTAGGAGATCCAAGATGGTGATGGAGTAGGTGGTAACTGCACTAACCTCCTTCTAAGACCAAACTGTAATTACAACTAAATTATAGAAAATCATTCTGAATAACCAATTGAAGACTAGCTAGAGAAGAGCCTTATAGCCAAGGACTTACAGAAGAAATCACAGCACCACACAGACTGATAGGAAGTACAGAGGTGCAAGAGGGCTGGCTGGGCTCCCCTGGGCAGCAGCTGAGGTTCCTGAGCAATATTGTAGCAGCCAGAACGCTCTCCCTGAGGAGGGTGGGCTCTAAACCCCCAAGCCAGGCTCCCCAGCCTAGAGCATCAGAACCAGAAAGGCACACACATAGCATCTGGCTGTGAAAAACAGCAGGTTTCCATCCACCAGAGAGAGATGGCTTGAGACATAACCACCCTATTTAAGGGCAAATGAACAAAATTCAATTTGTAGAGACTTACTTTGGGCTCTGGTGGAGGGAGGACAGTGCAGACTACTGCTGCATGGGTAGAATCTGGGATTGGTAGCTCTGGGAGAAAGCTGAAGTGTCAGCCATCAGGATCCCTGTGCTTAGTCATTCCTATACTGCAGAAGCAATCCTTCTCAGGCAGACCACTCCCCTCCAAGTGGCATCAGCCTGGGGGAAACAAAGCCCCAACTGCAAGAATCCCTCTTGCCCCACCCTGTGGAGCTTAAAAGTCCTGCTAAGGAGTACAGCTGGAGACTCTCAGTGACTAAACCTACCAAGTAGCCTGCAGGCAAAGTTGGATCTCTGGGTGCTTTGATACTTTAGCTACTTTAGCTGACCCTCCTATAGGCACAGTGCTGGTAAAGTCAAGCCTTAGTGCACAGTTTTGTCCTGTATGCATGCACCCAGGCCCAAAAAAGGGAGCCACAAGCATTAGGTTGCTGGTAACTCCAAATAGGTCATTCAAGGCAAGTCATAGGCAGTGTCTGATATGGGATTGCACCAGAGTCTTTGAAGATCTACCTAATACGTAGAAGTGAACACAAAAGGCAACCAAATTGAGAGGACAAAGAAACAGGCCCCCAATGAAAGAACAAGAGAATTCTCCAGAAAAGGTGTGACAGAAAATGGAGGCAAGAAATTTATCAGATATAGAGTTCAAAGTAATTATTACAAGGATGCCCAACAGCATAAAAAAGATATAGAAACCATAAAAAACACTAACCAGAAATAAAAATGCAATATCTGAAATAAATAATACACTCAAAAGAAGAAATAGTAGGTTAGATGAAGCAGTAGGTAGAATCAGTGATTTGTAAGATAAGGTAGGGAAAACCCCAACTAGGATAGCAAAAATTAAAAATGATAAAAAAATTATGATAGTTTAAGGGGCCTTTGATACAACATGAGGTATAACAACATCCCTATAATAGGGATATCAGAAAAACAAGAGAAAGAACAATGGGTCGAGAACCTATTTGAATAAATAATAACCAAAAATATTCCTAACCTGATGAAGAAAAAAGGAGTACAGGTTCAGGAAGTGCAAAGAGTCCAAAACAAGATGTACTCAAAGACACCCACACCAAGACACATCATAATTAAAATGACAAAGCTTAAAGACAAGGAGACAATCTTAAAAGCTGGAAGAAAAAGGCAATTAGTTACCTACAAGGGCGCTCCCATAAGATTGTCATGTGATTTCTTAACAGAAACATTATAGGCAATGAGGGACTGGCATGAAATATTTAAAGTAACTGAAAAGCAAGGACCACAACCAAGGCTACTTTACATAGCAAGGCTATCATTTAAAATTGAAGAAGAAATAAGAGCTCCCCAGAAAAGAAAAAGCTAAAAAAGTTTGTTATGACTAAACCAGTATTATAACAAATGTTAAGGGGATTGCTTTAAGAAGAAGAACAGAGAACCCCAGTTAAAAAATAAAATGTCAGAACTATAGCACTATTCCTACTGGTGTGGTGTCTGGAATGACAGAGGGGCACAAGAAATGCCCACGGCAGCGTGGGTAAACCTGAGGACACAGACATGGCAGGAGGAGGCCTTGCACTGACCACGGAGGTAAGGCTAGTGAAGAAAATACCTCTTTTCCCTCCAGTGCTGGCAAGAAGGGGTGGTGCTGTGCTGGATTAAGACCTGCCAGTCTAGTCTGGGGCAGACAGGGTTGCCTGTGAGTGCTGGATGCTTCTGGATGGAGCACGTGCAAGTTTGGGCTGGGAGGTTTAAGCCGAGGGAAGGGAGAAGCAAACCCCCTTCTTGACCCCTCCCCCACCCCTCCCCCTGTTGGGGCCTGCTCCTGCTCCTGCTCCAGGGAGTCACCCTCACTGGGCCACGCCCGGGTCGTGCATGATGTCTTCCTCTGCTGCACCAGTGGTCCTGGACACACCCCTTTCTTCCTTTGGGACCCAAAGCACAGGTGTCCAGGTTGGAGCACTTATAAACTGGCAGGCCCCTGAAGCCCTAAGGACAGGTGGCAGGCCCCGGGACCGCGGCATGGAAGCGGCATAGGAAGCTGTGGCCATGGCTGGCAGCACCAGCCTCACACGGAGACTCCACAAAGGGGCCCCAGGCCAGAAAGTGATGCGGAAAGCAGCTGAGCAGCTGGGATGAGTATGCGATGGTTTCGGGCATTCTGAGCTTTTCTGAAAACACCCTATTTTTAAATGGGAGAAGAACTGCAGGGGCAGCCTCGGACTGCTCTGGCAGGGGTTGGTGGGGTTTCACTTTGATGTTCTGAAGAGGATGGTCTCTGAGGCAGAAACCAGCCATTCTTCCAAATTATGTAGCTTTTGAATAAAAGACCTCTTTTCTTCAAAAAAAAAAAAAAGTCAATATGTATAAATCTATCGATAATTACTATAAATGTAAGTGGCTTCAGTGTTTCAACCAAAAAACATAGGGTAGCTGAATATATAAGAAAATAAGACCCATATACATGCTGTCTTCAGAAACACCTCAGAACAGAAAACGCACACAGAATAAAAGTAAAGGATGGGAAAGGATATTTCATGCAAACCAGAAGGAACAAAGTGGGGTAGCAATACTTATATGTCAAAATAGACTTTAAAACCAAGGTTACAGTAAAGACAAAGAAAGACACTACATAATGTTAAAGTGGACAATTCAACAAGAAGATATAATCCTGGTACACATTTATGGAACTAAGCAGGAGCACCTAAATATGTCAAGCAGATTTTTTTTTTAATTTTATTGTTGTTGTATTACATCCATCCCTTTTTTACTCCCCTCTGTCCCCCTCCCCACCCACCCTTTCCCCCCAAAGTCAATCCCACCTGTTGTCCATGTCCATGGTTCCTTTATACTAGGTTCTTGTCTAAGCTGCTCCCCTTCTTTGCCTCTGCCTCCCCACTCCCCCCAACCCCTTTCCCCATGACCACTGCAGGCCTATTCCTTGTATTCATACACTTGGTTCTGTTTTGCTTGTTGTTAGTTTTGCTCATTATTGTCCCGTAATGGGTGAGAACATATGATACCTGTCCTTCACTGACTGGCTTATTTCACTAAGCATAATATTCTCCAGTTCCATCCATGTTGTTGCAAAGGGTACAAGTTCCTTCTTTCTTTCTGCC
>PVIW01011839.1:0-35277 GCA_004026585.1 Noctilio leporinus | reverse complement strand
TTGCCGGGGTGAGTCTCTCACACAGTCCCTCCCCTGCAAGAGTTCAATTCCGCGTTCCCTACGGTGTTTGCCCTCGCCGCCCGCACTTCACTGCTGAGACTTCCAGTCGCCAGGGAGCCTGAAACTGGCCCCGGTCAAACGCGCCCCTCTGGGCAGAGCCGCCCCTGCCCGGAGCCGACCTCGGCCCGCCGGCCGGTCGTTCGGGAACGCCTCACCTACTGTCCGGCTGGCCTCCTCTGCCTCTGGGCTCTGCTCCCCTGTGTCCAGATGCTGTCCGTTCCAATCCCTAGGGTCCTGAAGTTGTCTCACGCTCCTTATCCTGTCCTCTAGCTGCTTTGGTACTTGAGAACACCATCAGCACTGCTCTCTACTCTGTCGCCATCTTCCCTCCTCCTGCCTGCTCCCTTTTCTTTACTCCCCATTTGTCCCTGCCTCTGCCCACTCCCCAAAAGTATATAAGGGGGAGGAGACCCATGCTCGGGGCCCAGAATTTGGAGACTGACTCCTCTGGGTCCGCGCGTGTAATAAAGTGCCTACTTTTTCACTCATCTCGGTGTTCCGCCCGAGTCTGTTCCCGTAGCAATGTAGGCATTTTGAAATAATGAAAAGACAATTATGTATTAATATGATTTGAGAAGCTGACAGAAGGCAGTAATTAAACGGTGAATTGTCTGGATGTGAAAGGAAAAAGAAAAAGCACACATTGGTGGTTATAGAATAGAAAGGAGGATGTTAAGAAGAATAAAGGAAATGGAGAAGCCAAAGAACTTATATGCATGACTCATGGACATGAACTAAGGGGGGCATTGCTGGAGGAAATGGGGTACTGGGTGGAAGGGAACAAAGGGGGGTGGAAATTGGGATAATGCAATGGCAAAATAAAATAAAGAAAGAAAAAAAGAAAGAATTATGTTACTAGTCCTGTTATGGAAAACAGAATTGACCCAAGAACATGACCTTCACAAGGCAGGGAGTAACTAAGAAGCACTTTATTAAACACACGTGGGCTCAGCAGAGTCCTATCCAAAGGCTAAGCCCCAAGTTTCATTTTAAGCAGGTTTTTATGCAGGAGCACGTGGGGTTTTTCAAAGAGGGGTTGCAGTTCTGGCAGTTCTGGCTCCAAGTGATAATACAGAAGCCTGGCATCAAGTGATAATACAGAAGCAAGAGCAGGCGTGGTTGCAGTTCCCTTATCATTCTAAGGTACCACAGCTGGGTATTGATAGTTTGAATTCTAATATTTGATTTTTGGTTCTAAATCTGGTGCTTTTTCAATTCTACACAATGTAAAAAAAAAAAGGAAAAACTGAGAACAAAACAGAAAGTTTTGAATGGTAAGCCCTGGCTGGTGGCTCAGTGAATAGGTGCTGGCCTGCGAACCTAAAGGTGGCTGGTTCAATTCCCAGCCAGGGCACTTAACCAGGTTGCAAGCCAGGTCTCCTGCCAGGTCTGTAGCTGGAGGCAGGTGAAAGGCAACCATACATTGATGTTTCTCGCCCGTCTCTCCTTTCCCCTCTCTCCTGAAATAGTAAATAAAATCTTTAAAAGTAATTTGAATGGTAGACATGATAATGCAACTAAAAAAAATCTGAAAGTGGACCACTGAATTTAGCTAAAGAACATTGTTTGCTTTTAGTGATGAGTCCATATGGAAGCAAGCTGATAGGTATGTGCTAACTCTTACATAAGGAGAACACTTTCTTGAAATTTCAGACATTACTACATTCTTGGCATTAAGAAGAATTAAATACCAATGATTCTGGCTACAGTGTTTTCTTGATAGGTTATGATTAATATCTTACTCTAATAAAGATGTGGGCTAATTGAATTCTCAGTAATGTAATTTGTATTTGTACTGTATGTTGCCATTGCATTCTGACAACTTTAAGTCTGTTGTGAAGAAAGAAAATAATTAGCAATCAGAGGTGGGAGTCTAATATTTTAATTTTCTAGCTTTTGTGTAAAATGTCTTTGTTCATGTAAAATTCAAAAGTGGAGAATCAGAATGATGTAGTTGTTTATACAGCCTTTGAACTTGCACTGTAGACAGACATTGATGGGCTTTTCCTTTTTTAGATTATTGACATTATTTAAAGGGAATGCAGGCATCAAACACCTTTCAAACAAAGAAGTCTTAACATTTACAAAAGACTATTAAAAGATGACACATGGCCACAATAGAGAACTAGAATATATTGAATTTATAGGGTATAAATTTAGATAATAATTACAAAGAAAACACTGCTATTTGAGTACTAATAAATTAAAATAAGTTTATAAAATAGAAAAATTTTTACTGTAAATGAATAATAAATAAAATTTAATGAAAAATGACATCTAGGGTAATATTTTTGCAAATATATGGTAAACAAAGGGGCAATGGATATAATAGGTAAAGAACTTTTGCAGATCCATGATAATTAAAATATACACACATAATAACCTCCCACTAAAAATGAGCAAGAGCTAGAAACCCAAAATTCATAAAAGAAGAAATATGAATACAAATAAATGGGACAAAGGTTTGTATTTACTAATAAAAATGTAGGAAAAAATACATGAGTTTATGCCTTTTCTTCCCTGTCCCCCACTTGAGATGTAAAAGATAATAAAAATAAAAATATAAAATTAGAAAGACATGGTCATGCTCATAAAGATAAACTACTCTGTGGACAAGAAAGACTAGAGACATACTGAGTTGTGAAACCACAGGCATTACAGGGTTTCAGTTTTAGAAACAGGCAGAAATTACTGAAAATTTGGCTTATGTGGAATAAATGAGCCAAAAACACTGCATATGTGGAGTGGCAGAGGTTAATTCACAGTGTGAAATCAGGAAATAGGGTAGAGATGTTCTGATCCTGGAAAGAAGATGATGAAACCTAAGGAAACAGCCTTTTAAAAGCTGCTTGTCTAATTCACCTTTCTCCTGGTCTCCAGACCATCACAGGTGTGAGTCAAAAGGGAGGCTTTGAGATCTCTGTGCTTTTGGTATTTTATCTCTCCCTCACCTTCATCAGGAACTGGAAAGGAGGCCTCAGCTCTAGGACCTCTTAACAAGACTTCTACTTGATCCTTCCACACTCACTCTTACACTGAATGTCAGGCCTATCCCCAGATTCACAGGGTCTACAGCAAGCATGCTAATAGAAGAATGTGTACCATATTTATACATATGAAAAAGTTGCATATAGAGCTGATAAAAGTTTATGTGAAATATTTTATCTCCTATTTTGATTACTATAACCTCATACTAATAAAATCAAAACATATATGTATAACTGGTTTTCATATGCTGAAAGTAAAATACCAACAACTACTATGTTACATTATTATTTTACATATCTGACTTTCTTTTTATAGTGTAGTGGTGTTTGGGGGAGTAATAAAATAAATACATAATAAGTTAATATTTATTGCATTAACACTTTTTCTTACTTTCATTGAATAATGGGCACTAATAGATTGTTTATAATAAAAATTTTTACATAATCTGTGTTCTATGTGTAGTTCTGATTTGAAGGATTATAAATAAAATGTTTTTAAATTTTCAAAAATTGACCATATTTTATATATTGTAAGTTAAAATAAATTAAAAATAACATTATTTTTTGTTTTAAGGCCTTTTATTATAAAATAAATACAATTAAGTAACATTAATATCACTTTTAAATAGAAATACTATAAAGTTTACATATTTAAAAATATAAACTTTATTAAATGTTTATTTAAAATAAGATTGTTTACATATTTTTAGTCTGACATGCATTTGTAAGAAAAAATTGGTATTATGTTTTACACATGTAATACCTGGACATATGTATATACACCTTTACAACTAACATGAATTTTTTTAATAATGAAAAATATTCCTCAGCCGACATGTGCAATTACTTGATTTGTGAGTTTCTTGGGAACAATGATTAGTGTCAGGAAGAAAACAAGAAAATGCATGCTAGGCACTATTCTAAAATGAAACTTTGTTATGCAACAACCTATTGCATTCATACCTTATGAGTAGAAGAATTTAACAACTTAGTCTTTTCCTACTACTAAGGTGATTTTACTGCCCATTTCATTCCCACATGGGTCTAAAGCACCATCCAGCTCTAGCTATGTAAGCAGTACAAACCACAAATCTTCACAGCAACAGTTTAAATTCTTTGAGAAGCAGATGCTAAAATAGGATTAGACATATAAGAGGCTCACTAGGGGAACTGTTTATTTAAGACAAAAGGAAGAAATATATAAGCAGGCAGCATCTGAAGACAGTGCAAGTCTGACCCCTGTAGGGACGTGCAAAGAAAGGAAAAGAAAGTATAAGGAGAAATCTCACACTGCAGTGCTGTTCCAAGAAAGTTTTATCCACATCAATGGGTATTTTTTGATCCAAATATTCCCATTAGAGAAGACCCTGACTTACAGAAATAGACTTTCATGTTTCCCTACCATCCTTAAATTTTGGTTAGATGCAACATGGGAAGAGTGTGGCCTTTACAAAATTTTGATGTGGATCAAGACGAGCCATAGCTGAAGGTATTGTCAACTAAGTCCCATAAAGCAAGGAGTTAGGCAGCACATTTCTTGGTGGCCAGAACTTACAGGTAGGAGAACTAAAATTTGTTAAGATATTAGTTCTCCAAGAATTAACCTATAGATTCAACTCAAAACTTATTAAAGTCCCAGCATGCTTTTTCTGTAGAAATTGACAAACAGATTCTAAAATTCAGATGGTAACACATACAACCTAAAGTAACCAAAAAAGTTTTGTAAAGAAAAATACAATTTGGAAAACTAACACTACCTGTTTTTCAAATTTTATTATAAAACTTTTTATAAGCAAGGCAGTGTGGTATTGTTAGGAAGATATCCAAATAGTTGTAAGGGGCAAGATAAATAGCCCCATACATATGTATGCGAAAATGATTTTCAACAATGGTGCAATGACAATTCAACAAATGGAACTGGAACAACTGGATATATACATGGAAAAATTTATTTTAATCTACACCTTCTAACACATTTAAAAATTTAGTCAAAATGAAACATAGATCTAAATATTAATCTCTCTTAAATTAAGGACTGGCAAACTATAGTCTGCAGGCTATATTTAGTCCACCATCTGTTTTTATAAACAAAGATTTATTGGAATCTATCCTTACTTATTCAGGATGTATTGCCTATGACTGCTCTTGTCATAAATAGAGTTGAGTAGTTGAAACAGAGACTATTTTTTAAAATTTGATTGTTGTTGTATTATATCCAGAATAAAGAACTCTTAAAACTCAACTACAAAAAGTACAAATAACCTAATAGTAAAATGACCAGAAGAGTTGAGCAGATATTTTACAGAAGAAGAAAAATGGATAGGAAATAAGCACATGAAATAAATACTCAACATTGTTAGTTATTAAGGATCTGTATATTACAATCACAGTTAAATATCACTACACACCAATTAGAATGGCTAAACTTCAAGACTCACCATACCAAGTTTTAGCAAGGATGTGGAAGAACTGGAACTTTGTACACTGCTAATGAGAACGTAAAAGTTTACAGCCATATGAAAAATCAGTTGATTGCTCTCTTAAAAGTCAAATGGGGACAGACACATAGATGGATAGCAAGATGACAACTTATGATAGGGGATGTGAGGGGATGGAAGGATTGAGCAAAAAGAAAAAAGGACTCATGGACATGGATGACAGTGTGATGATTTCTTGGGGGAGAGGGTATAAGGGGACTAAATAGTAGTGGAAAAATATGTAATAAATATTTTAAATTAAAAATAAAAATAACATTTAAAAAAGGTAAAGTACATTTGTCATGATCCAGCCATTCTATTCATAGGTATTTATACAACTCAAATAAAGCTTATGCACCTACAATTACTTATACATGCATGTTCATAGCAGTTTTATTTGCAGTTTTCAAAAACTGAAAACAACTCAAATGTTTATTGACAAATGAATGGATGAACAAAAAATGTAGTACATTCACCATCAGTACATGTGGCATGAATTGATCTCTATGCTGAATGAATAAAGCCAAATAAAAAGGAGCTTATACTGTATGATTCCATTTATATAAAATTCCATAAAATGAAAACAACTTTATAATGTCAAAATACACATTAATGATTGCTTGTTGGGGAATGTTAGGATGGGCAGAAGAGATTGCCAAAGGACAAAAGGAAATAATTGAGGGAGGAAGATAAGTTTGTTAACTTGATTGGAGTAAAGGTTTTGTGCTTTCATAGGTGTATCAAAATTTATCACAAGATCCAAGATGGCAGAGGAGTAAGTTGAAACTATACTAACTTCCTCCTAGGATCAATCTGGGATTACAACTTAATTGTGGAGAATAATCTGGAATAACCAAATGAACACTAGCTGGAGAGAAGCCTTATAACCATGGACAAGCAAAAGATGCTACTTCGTCACAATGTGTCTCATATAGAGTGTGAGGGAAGTGTGAGAGGGTTGTTTGGGCTCCCACAGGCAGCAGCATCAGAGCCTAGAGTAAATCAGATAGTATCAAGCTGTAAAAAATTAAAAGCAATGTATATTTTATTTTATTTTTTTCTGGTCTGAGAGAGGTAGCAGGAGACACAGAGAGATTCTTAAAGGAAAAATGAACAAAATCTCATTTGCATGAACTTACTCTGAACTCCAGCCGAAGGAGGACAGAGTGGATTGGAGATGCTTGAAGAAAGTGTGGGGTAGTAGCTTTGGGGAGAGAATTGAGAGAGCAACCAACTGGATACCAGTGCTGCCTCATTCCCCTTCTGTGGAAGCTGTTTAGCTCAAGCAGACCACTCCCCTCCGAGTAGTATCAGTCTAAGGGGAAGCAAGAGCTCCAGTCACAGGAATTATTTGGCTTTATCCTGGGTGCTTAAATCTGACTGCTGATTATAGGTTGAATAGATAAACATCTAAGGAGACAGGCACAGAATGTAGCTCTCTGGTAGTTTTGAACAGGCTGCCTAGGCCCAGACAGGGACACAATATAATGTCACCAGTGTTGAGTCCAGAAATAGAAGAAAGTGGTCCCCTACCACAGAAGATCACAACATGAAGATGGGAAGTCAAAGCAGACCAATCTAAGAAGCAGAAACAAACAAGAATTGTCACCTAAAATGGGGAGACAAAGAAACAAACCCCATCAAAAGGAAAGGAGGAATCCCTATAAAGAGTGCTAAATGAAACAGAGGCAAGGAAACCATTAGACACTGAGTTCAAAATAATGGTTATAAGAAAGTTCAATG
This sequence comes from Noctilio leporinus, assembly GCA_004026585.1. Taxonomy (NCBI): domain Eukaryota; kingdom Metazoa; phylum Chordata; class Mammalia; order Chiroptera; family Noctilionidae; genus Noctilio; species Noctilio leporinus. The sequence continues at coordinate 28,010 of PVIW01011839.1, read as the reverse complement.
AGCTCAGTAAGCTCGAAGCTACAAAAAAAATCCATGGAAACTACAAAGAAATCTAGGGAAACTATAAGGAACTCACTGAGAACTACATCAGCATTAAGAAGGACATAGAAACTATCCATAAGATCCAAGAGGAAATGAAGAATACAATTTCCAAATTGAAGAACACAGTAGAAAGAATCAAAAGCAGGCTAACTGAGGTAAAGGATCAGATCAGGAAGCTGGAGAACAATGTAGAAAAAATTTCCCAGACAGTGTAACAAAATGAAAGACTGAAAAAAAATGAAGAGGTTTTAAGGAAGCTACAGTACATGAAGTATAATAATATCCATGTCATAGTGATACCAGAAGGAAAAGAGGATCAAGGGCTAGAAAACCTATTTGAAAACATTATGGCAGAAAACTTCCCTAACTTGATGGGAAAAAAAAGTCACCCAACTTCAGGGAACACAGAAGATCCCAATGAAGATCAACTCAAACAGGACCACTCCCAAGACACATCATAATTAAATGTCAAATTTGAAAGACAAAGGGAGAATCCTAAAAGCAGCAAGAAAAAAAAAACAACTAATAACATACCAGGGGGCTCCAATAAGGTTATCAGCTGTTTTCTCAATAGAAACACTACAAGCCAGAAGGGAATGGCAAAAAAAAAAAAAAAAATCCAAGCAATGCAAAACAAAGTCCTACAACTAAGACTACTCTACTCAGTAAGGCTCTCATTCAAAATGGAAGGTGAAATAAGGAGTTTCTCAGACAAAAGAAAGCTAAATGACTACATCTCCACCAAACCAGCATTGCAAGACATACTAAAGGGCCTGCTTTAAAAAGATGAAGAAACAAAGACAGAGAGGAACACAGGTACAAAGGGAAAAAATGAGAATGAATAAGCACCTGGCAATAATAATCTAAAATGTAATGGATTAAATGCACCCATCAAAAGACATAGGACAGCTGAATGGATAAGAACCAACTTTAACTTATGAATGCTTTAAAATAATCTTGTTATAAGTATATTTTACTAAATAACATATAGTTTTGTATTTCTGTTGCATTTGCATTACTGCAGATTAAGTTTTCTTAGATTGGAATTATTTTCTAAATTCGGAAAATCAAGTTACTTGCAATAACTCAGAAAAATTGAATGCAATTAAGAAAAAAATTTTAAAATTTGAATGTATATTACATAGAATACATGCTATCTTTCTTATTCACTGTTACAAAATGTGTGCTTGTTTGTGGGTGTATAGAATACAGATGTTATTAGAAATTTATATTTTAAATATCAACCAACTGAAAGTTGGTATGTTGAGAAGTTAGTCAATCATTAGGTTAGAAAAGATGCTGAGAGTAAAGGCTAACTTAGGATGGAAGTTACCAACTACTAAACTATATGATTCATGTATATAGGCAATATATATCCTCATATTACCACTTAAATTAGATGAGATTCCTTTCAAATAGATAGTGGAAATAGACATTTCTAGCAATGAAGGCCCCCAAACTGGGGATATCTGGGAAAATTTATTAATGCTATAGTAAACTTCATTATTCAAATGTGAATGTACCTAATCTCTACCCCAACAGACTCTTAAATAGTTCAGAGGTTAGTTTAGGACCACATAGGAAGCCAGCCACAAAAAAATAGCTAATATACTGTTGTATAAAATTATATCAAGCCCTGGCTGGTAGCACAGTGGATAAGGTGCCGTCCTGTGAACCCAAAGGTCGCAGGTTCGATTCCCAGCCAGGGCACATAACAAGGTTGCAAACCAGGTCTCCAGTCAGGTCTGTGGCTGGAGGCAGGTGAAAAGCAACCATACATGGATGTCTCTCTCCCTGTCTGCCTCCCTCTCTTCCCCTCTTTCTAAAAATAATAAAATAAAATCTTAAAAAAAAAATAAAAAAAATAAAATTATATAAATACTACAGTTTTTATCTCAAATTAGTAGTTATAATTTCTACTCTGAGGGGACTGGCTGAGCACTGCAAGTGCCATTATTTCTGAATGCTTCAACTAGTAAAACATATATAGAAGAGAAGTAGAGTATTGAAAGAAATAAGACCTTGTATGGCCAAAAAAATCATCTACTATATAAGATGAACAACCACAAAGAATAAGTTGTCATTCCAGTAGCTTAAAATAAAGTTGAGTTGTATTATGGAAGAGGGTGGGATAAGACTCAGAAACCAAATTTATATATTACTATGGGTTTGGCACTATCTGTAGGACAGCTTTCACAAAAATGCATTCTGCAATACACCATCTCTGTGATATACTTTTAACAAAAATAGCATTCTATAATAAAATAAGTTTTAAAGAAAAAAAGGAGAATGCTTAATTTACTACAATATATCTAAAATATTTATTTATTTAAGATTTTATTTATCATTTTTAGAGAGAGGGGAAGGGAGAGAGGCAGAGAGGGAGGGAGACATTAATGTATGATTGTCTTTCACCTGCCTCCAGGTACAGACCTGGCTGGAGACATGGCTTGCAACCTGGTTATGTGCCCTGGCTGGGGACTCAAACCAATGACCTTTGGGTTCGCTGGCACCTTATCCACTGTGCTACCAGTCAGGGCTTCTCATTTTCAATGATATATTTCAGATATTATACCTTTATCAAATATAGGGATTACAAACACTTTTTAAAAAGTTTTAGGTTGCTTTACCATTTTCTTGATTGTTTTCTTTTATGTTTAGTATGATAACTCTTTACACAAATGTGTTTTGCACACATCCTGGCAAATACTGAACAAAAACTGACATTTTAAATATAATGTTTGCAGTGTTTAGCTATCTTACCTCCACTTTGTAGCAAGTTAATAAAAATTTAGAATGCAGATAGGATGTACATTTTAACTTATAAATGTGGTAAATAATTAAATAAATTACATGATTCATATATATTTGCCTTCAGAGTTTAGCATTATACATTACTGTATATTTCTGTAGTATATCTTTCAAAACAGATGATGAGTATACTACATTTTAACAACAATCTCCATATAATCACTAACTGTGATTTCCTATTAAGAGCATAGGCCATAGGATGGACTGTAAGATTGGTTCCTAAAGCCTAGTGTGAAAAGTTGAGGAAAAGGAATTAAGGATAACTTAGGAGAGTCAGTGTAAATGAATGAGTATTTTTGCAGATCTTACTGTCAAATAAAGGAACAATCAAAAATGCCATCTGATAATCAGAGTAGGAAGATAACCATTACACTTTTCAGTCCAGAATAGGGTCTGAAAGAATGGTTTTGATATTTTCTTACTATTAGAGGATTTTTCTCATAACGTACTCCTAGCCTGGACTTTAAAAGAAGTATAAAAGCAAATATCCAGCACTTTCCCCCTTTATCTTCATTCCATTACACTAATTCCTTTCTTGTCCCCTTTACCTCCTCTTTCAGTCTTTTAACTTTTATTCCTCCCTCCTTTTTTTTTAATCTCCACTCTCTTTATTCTCTCCTACTGCTTGCTGTTCAATCTGGAATTAAATTAGATCTTTATCTTTTTTTAAAAAAAAGATTTTATTTCATTATTTTTTTAGAAAGAGGGGAAGGGAGAGAGACAGAGAGGGAGAGAGACATCAATGTATGGTTGCATTTCACCTGCCTCCAGCCACAGACCTGACTGGAGACCTAGTTTGCACCCTGGTTATGTGCCCTGGCTGGGGAATCGAACCTGCAACCTTTGGGTTTGCAGGCCAGCACCTTAACCACTGTGCTACCAGCCAAGGCTTAGATCTTCATCTTAACCTTTATGAATGTAGTATAGATGAAGAAGCACAATCAAAATGAACCATAGAGAAGTTCTAGAATAAAGATAAATACATTTTTGTATTCAGTATAGAAAAATCAGATTTTTCAAACTTAGATTTAACTTGCTTTTACAAATGACTAAAACATCTCCTAACTCCTCTTTTACCTCTGCCTGTGAACTAAATCTCATGTCATTTTTGTTTTATCCAGGTAGATCATGGACACTGAAACATTGATGTAATTTTATTCTTCCAGCTTCTGAGAATAACTAAGTTTGGAAAACACCTCAAAAGGAAAAAATAATTTAATTAAAAATTTATTTATTTGTATTTATGCACTTTTGCCAATGTTCTTATTCTTTATACAAGGAGATTACTTTTAGGGGTTATTTCTCTGCCATTTCTGCTAACATCACTCCTATCTATTGATTTCTAACTCATATGTTTATGGTCATAGGACTTACTCTTTATGCTTTCAATCCCAACATTATTGAGAATTAGTTTATGGCTTATACTATAATATATTTTGGTGAACATACTATTGATAGTTGAAAAATTTTTTGACATTTTATAATCAGTTCTAATCCTTCTTTGATGTCAGTTGATCCAGCTTGTTAATAACTCTATTACTAATTTTATCTGATCACATCAATTTATGAAAAAGGAATGTCAAAATACTTAAGATTTTGGATTTAATTTTTTTCCATTTAGTTCTATACATTTTTGCTTCATATATTTTGTAACCCTGTTTGATATTAGATATACTCACATTTATAATTTCATGTGTTGTTGATCATTTGACTATTTTATCATTAGGAATTGTTACTTTTTATTTTGAGTAATGCTACTGCTCTTGAAGGTACTTTAATACTCACTTAGCACTCTAGCTTTCTTGTTCTTTATGCTTGTAGGCTATAAAGTGTTCCAGCATTTTATTACCATCCTGTCTGTATTTTTGTAGTTCAAGTTTGTTTCTGTAAACTCCATATAGTGAGGGTCCACATTTTTAGTGAATTTTATATATTTTATATATTTTTAATTACAGTGTTTGATTCATTAACACTTCATGTAATAATTTATCAGTTTGTGTTTTAGTATACTACCTGGTTCTTGTTTTCATTTAACCTATTTGCTTTCTCATCCTTCTTATCCTTTCTTCTTTGCCATTTTTCAAGTGTTTCAATAATGTTTTATTTTGCCTCCTATATTTATATTTAATTTATGTATTTTTAGTACTTTGCCAGTTTTTGGAGATATTATCACATTTACTTTAAATTTATCACAAGATACCTTCAAATAATATAATATCACTTTATGAAACAATGTATCTTACACCCATCTAATACATAGAAACGAACAAAAGTGATAACTAAAATGAGAGGACAACTAACAGCCCCCCCAAAAGAAAGGAGTGCCCAGAAAAAGAGGTAAACAAAATTGAGACAACTTATTATAGAGTTCAAAGTAGTGGTTATAAGGATGTTCAAGCAACTTAGTGAGAACTACAAGGAATTTAGTACAAACTACTTCAGCATGAAAAAAGGACATAGAAACTGTGAATAAGAACCAGTTTGAAATGAAGACTGCAATATCTTAAATAAAGAACATACTAGAAGAAATTTAAAACAAGCTAGATAAAGTAGAGGAATGAATCAGTGATTTGGAAGACAGGTAGAAAAAAAAATACCCATTTAGCATAACAAAAAGGGAAAGAGACAAAATGATGAGGATAGTTTAAAGAAACTTTCATATAACATGAAACATACAATATCTAAATCATAGGGACACAAGAAGAAGAAGAAAAAGAGCAAGGTATACAAAACCTGTTTAAAGAAATAATGATAGATAACTTCTGTAACCTGGTGAAGGAAAAAGTCATACAAGTTTAGGAAGCAAAGTCCCAATTAAGATAAATTCAAGAGACCCATACCAAGACACATCATAGTTAAAATGGCAATGTTTAAAGACAAAGAGATAATCTTAAAGACAGCAAAAGTGAAACAGCTAGTAGCATACAAGAGAGCTCCAATAAGGCAATCAGCTGATTTCTCAACAAAAATACTGCAAGTAAGAAAGAACTGGCATGAAATAGTCCAAGTAATAAAAAGTAAGGATCTACGACCAAGACAATTCTATCCAGCAAGACTCTTATTTAAAATAGGAAGCAAAATAAAGATCTTTCCAAATAAAAGACAGCATTGCAAGAGATGCTAAAAGGACTGCTTCAAGAAGAAAAACAAAATACTTTCTAAACTTTGGAGTACAGAATTGAGTGACCAATGAGGTGTGTCCTGAAAGTATTGAGCCAAAGTCAATACAATTAAAGCAGTTTGTGCAGCTGATAATTTCAGGACAGACTTCATATTTCAATTATTAGCCACACAAACTTTTAATTATATTGGCATTGGCTCAGTACTTTCAGGACAGACCTCATACTTGGGCTGTATTATGTAACTTTTCCTGTGATTCACAAATTATTTTACCCTTTTCCTTATTTTTATGGCATAAGAGATACATGTTATATGGAGCCCCACTAGGAAACAAAGTGCTCATACATGGGGTAACATTTGTAGGAGGTTGACTATTTTAAAGCCAGTCTTTAGGCAACCTAATCCCAATGAAAACTTTTTTTCTCTTCTGCCTTTGATAAAGGGAGAAATATTCCCACTTTCCTTTCCCCAAATTCTCCTCCTGGGAATAAGACAATCTTCAATATCTGAATACACTATACTTGAATGGAATATTTATCTTTACACTGCTAATGGAAGACAATAAAATGGAGTAAGCTTTGCTAAGAGGTTTATGTAACACAGAGTGGAAAGGTTGTTAAGGAAGATGCCTCTGCACATCTGGTGTCTCAGTTCTTAGAGTTGTTATTAAATTGCTAACCTGTTACTAAATTCAGGATGCTGAGCCATAATCATCCTGGGACTACTGCTGCTGTGTAAACATATATGGACTTTACTTCCTTGTAGTTTTCACTTCCCTCATTTGCATATTGGAACAAACTAATTTCTGTTAACCTGGCCAGTAATCCTTCATTTGCATGAAAGTTGTGGTTTTGCCTTTATGAAACTTGCTTTTCTTTGTTCTCTCCAGAGCACAGTTTGGGTTTCTGTGTCTCTCAGATTGCAATCCTTTGCTCAAATACATGTTTGTGTCCTTAAAAAAAAGAAAAAATGTGTCTTGAAACAGGATAATTCCGTTTAGACCTTTCTTCCCTTTGTGTCCTCAAAGTCATGTATTTTACTAATTTTATTTATTTATGCTATATTTATAAATCCTCAACCCAGTTACTTTTTAAATTAGTTAACCACCTTTTAAAGAAATGTAAAACACACCTACATAATCCAGAAAAAAATGAAAAGGTGTTTTACAATTATCCACTTTACTCTTTCTGTTATTTTCCACTTCTTCCTTCAGATCTAATTTCCATGAAATTTAACTTTCATTTAATCTGAATAGCTTCTTTTAGCATTTCTTTTATTGTATGTCTGGTAAAGATGAATTACCTTAGCTTTTGTCTAAGAATGTATTTACTTTGCTATCAGGTGTGTGAGAAATATCCTAACCAATCCAAAACTCAAGAAATGGACTCAGAGACTAAAAGTACAGTGAAAGTGAGGCTTTAATGATGGCCTTACAAAATTGGGTGTCTGCTGTCTGGTGGGCAGGCACAACAAGTGTAGGCACAGTGGGGCTTTATTCCCTGGTGAGCAGGTCCCTCTTCTGGCTCTTCACTGGCTGAGTACTATGGGAAGTACAGTCTTCCCAATTGTATCTAAAGATGATTGGCTATTTCCCTTCCCTTTGTTCTTAAAGGAGACATGATTACTTAAACACAGGGATGGGTGAGGGCTTGTTACCCTTAATCCTTATCCTGCTCTAGACTATTTGTTAATTTTGCAGACATGACAGGGGTAGGCAATTAAGCAAAGTTGTTTTAGGGGCTTTTCTTTGGGCACTGTAGTCCCCCTCCCCTCCCAGGCCTTGGAATAAATACACAGTCTCAAGACTCCTTTTCCCAGCTAGTGGAGATGATACAGAGGCTTTCAAGGGCTCCCTGCACTATCACAGTTTACTTGTGTTGTTCAGAATGCCTGGCAGCCTAATCAGACCAGGCTGTGGATTACTGGGTAAGCAGGTGAGACATGTCTCCCTTTGCATTTAGCCTTCTATCTACAGGCTGTACTACCCTGAAAATAAAGCATTACTTTTATTCCTTACAATGTGTGAGGGATGGTTTTGCTGATTATAGAATTCTTGGTTGGCTGCTTGTCCCCCCTCAAAACTACAAATATATGCATCGCTTCATTTTGTTCTGCACTGGGTCATTTGTACCAAAAAGTCAGCCAGCCTTCTTTTCATTGTCTCTCTTTGTACAGGGTGCTTCCCCACCCCCCTACCCCTACTTTGATGGCTGTTAAAAAACTTCTTTTTATCTTTTGGTTTTGAACAATTTGGCTATAAAATGCTTTAAGTATGGTTCCTTTGTATTTATTCTAAACAAGTTTAGCTGAGATTTTCTTAGTTCTATGATTTGATGCCATTTACCATTAAAAATTTGGCTTATGTTTATGTCACATATTACTTCTGTCTATTCTATTTTTACTTCCATCTGGGACTAATTACACATGTTATATCACATAACATTGTCCCACATATTTCATTGGCTTGGTTTGCTTTCCTTTGACCTTTATTGAAATTCCATGATATTTTACACTGCTGTAAGGCCCTTCAAATTTACTCTTCCTTGTTGATATTGTCTTAAATGTTAGAATTCTCATTCATTTTATTTTATGTTTACATTTTCCATCTATCAAATAGAGTTTCCCCTTTTAATGTATGCTGTCTAATTTTTCCCACTAGATCCTTTAAATAATATATCTTTAAAGGCACTTTTCATTAATTTTAACACATTGGCCATTTTTTGATTTGTTTCTTTAACTATTTTGTCTTCGCTTCAGTTTTATTTAGATTCAGTTTACCACAGGACTTAATTATTTTTCAGAATGGAATTATATGTTTCTCCTCAGAATTGCTGGAAATCTGAGCAGTGGTATGACTAGAGTTCTCATTAGTTTACAATATTGCTAACAGTATTTTGGGTTGACAGGATATTCTCTTTGCTTTATAGTCCTCTAGCCCTTGCATTTAGCACTATGGGGGATCTCAATCTGGCTGATCTCCTACCAGCCTTCAGAGAGCCACAATACACTCAGTGAAGATCAGTGTATCAGACTGGTTTCTCTTAGCTCCCTGGCTTTGACCTGCCTTTAGCATACTTTCTCATTTAAGGCCCATGGCAGAGTTTGTGAGCTATGGGTAAGATATGATGGCATATTTACTCTGTGTTTGTTGTTCCTTGCAAAACACACTGATCTATCATGTATGCCTATATTTTCTTATCAATTGTTTATTAAAAATGCAATTTTTATTGATTATGCTGTTACATTTGTCCTATACCCACCAACTACGCTTCTTAATCCATGCACCTTTCCCTACTTCTTCCCCTTCCCTCTCCCAGCCAACACCTCCCCAAATGTCCCCCATACCTATGATTATGTTCCCTCTCTGGTTGTATGAAGTTTGATTTGTATTTTTTTATATTCTGTTGTTGATAGTTATGAATTTGTTTTCTTTTCATTTATCTAAGGCAATTTGAATTGGGTTTTCTACCTTTTTTATTAAAAATATAATTTTTATTGATTATGTTGTTACATTTGTCCCATTTTTTCTCTTTGCTCCCTCCTGCCGAGCTCCCCACTCCAGCAATCCCACCCCTCCTTAGTTCATGTCCATGGGTCATGTATGTAGGTTTTTTTGTTTTACCATTTCCTGCACTATTCTTAACATTTACCTGTCTATTCTACAACCACCAACTATGCCTCTTAATCCCTGTGACTTTATCCTCTTTTTCCTCTTCCTCATCCCAGCTGACACCCCTCCAAATGGTCCCCATATCTATGATTCTGTTTCTTCTCTGGTTGTTTGCTTAGTTGGTTTTCTTTTTATTTTTAAGATTCTGTTGTTGATAGTTGTGAATTTGTTAGATTTAAAAAATATTTTATTTATTCATTTTTTAGAGAGAAGAGAAAGGAGGGAGAAAGAGAGGTTGAGAAACATTAATGTGTGGTTGCCTCTAGCCCACAACCCAGGCATATGCCCTGACTGGGAATCAAAACTTGACTCCTCAGTTCACAAACAAGTGCTCAATCCACCAAACCATACCAGCCAGGGCAGTTTGTTGTCATTTTAATGTTCATATTTTTGATCCTCTTTTTCTTAAGTAAGTCCCTTTAACATTTCATATAATAATGGCTTCATGATGATGAACTCCTTTAGCTTCACCTTGTCTGGAAAGCACTTTATCTGCCCTTTCATTCTAGCTGATAGCTTTGCTGGATAGAGTAATCTTGGTTGTAGCTCTTTGATTTTTATCACTTTGAATACTTCTTGCCTGCAAACTTTCTTTTGATAAATCAGTTGATAGTCTTATAGAAACGTCTTTGGAGGTAATGCTGCTATGGACATTGGCACATTTAAAGTTGTTCTAGAGGTTCCTATGCCTCTCCTAATTTTTTTCAATTCTTGTTTCCTCCTTCTGTACTGATTGATTATTTAGTCCTTCCTTACACTCCAAATCATTGATTTGAACCCTGTTTTCCTTCCCTTCACTTTTGGTTTCCTATGGGCTTTCTTTGTTTCACATAACCTAGCCTTTACTTCTTCCTCTCTGCATTTGTTGTATTTAAGCTTATCTGTTAAGTCTGTAGATAGTTTAGTCAACACATTTTGTACTCTGTACCTGCTAGGTTGGCTATCTATTTGTTGCTCAGTTCTGCTACTGGCACCTTAATCTGCTCCCTCTTTTGAGCCATACTTCTCTGTCTCCTCAGCTTGACATCTTTCTGTGTTTGCCTCTGTGTCTTAGTTCTGTTGCACTTATTACATTGTAAGGGGCAGAGCCTTAGGAATTCATCAATGTGGGGCCACCTATTTCTGCATGGTTGTGGTGCTGCATGTGGGAGAAGGGTCTGAGAGGAAACAATGCTACTTACTCATTGAGACCAGCAGTTTCTTCCTCTGCCCCAACACCCATTGGTTTTTAGTCAGAAGCAATATGGCTCCCAGCACTGGAACCATGGGCTGCATGGTCTGGCTCTGGGATCTCTTCCCACATTTAAATGTATAACTGCACTTTTTGCTGCAGCCTCAGTCTCCATGCTGCTGTCATAGCTACTGTCTCTATTTTTCCCAGCACTGGAAAGTATGGGCTGCATGATCTGGCCCTAGCATCACTTCCCAGGTTTTCTTTGTTTGTTTGTTTTTTAGATTTTATTCATTATTTTTAGAGAGAAGATCAGGGAGGGAGGAAGAAAGAGAGAGAAACATCAATGTGTGGTTGCCTTTCCCTCCAGCTAGGGACCTGGCTGGAGACCTGGTTTGCAATCTGGTTATGTGTCCTGACTGGGACTCGAACCTGCAAATCTTGGGTTCGTAGGCCAGTGGTCAATCCACTGAGCCACACCAGCCATGACCTGCAAAGTTTAAATGTATGACTGCTTTTTGCTGTGGCCTCACCTCCAGTGCTGCAGCTTCTGCTTTCCTTCCTGGTTCCACCCCTCCTAAATGTCTATCAGAGTATTTCTCTACTTCTATGTTTGTTGCACTTTCATGTAGTTTGATTTTCTGAAACTTCTGTGTTGTTTTTATTTAATTTTGAGGTATGTATAAATTTCTTCTAGTTGTGAGGGAGATGCAGCATGTCTACCTATACCTCCATCTTGTCCAGAAGTATTTTAAAAACTTGGAATAAAGAAGTTGCAGTGTGCTAAGTGAATTATTTATAATCATTACATACCTCCAATGCAATTGATTAAAAGCAATAAAAAGTTTGTATTAAAACCAACTTTCTGATTTGATTTCAAAGGTTTGCCATTACAATGAATTTTTAATGAGAGTTAGCTCATAATTACTCTCAAGAATTGGATCACACATGCCAGCTGTGTCCTCTAAGAGTAGCATTTTGTGATATGAGTGGAAGTACTTCTCACTAGGAGAAAAACTGAGATGTCAGAGCTTGAATTCAAGACCCTTTAAAAGATAAAAACAAAGAAGATTGCAATTATTGTCTCAAAGACTCCTTATAACTATTATAAGTGTGTTTATGTGACAAATCTTATTCTTTTCCTTTTCATTTAACATTTGTAAATGAATACACACCTGTCTTTCACTTTAGTTCCATTTGATTATTTGCAAAATTTATGAAATCACTAGCTCAGAGACCTTATTATCCAATGAACATAGAGCTGAGAATGATTGGGAGAACTGTGTGAGGTCCCAAGGTGCCTCCTTTGAAGAGGACTGAGGTGTCATGTACAATGTTTTTATATCTTGTACCTTCTACAATAAATGTCCATTTTCCTTACTGTGTGTCTGGATACTTTCTGGGAAGACCTCATATGGCATAGTCACATATATAGGTTATAAAAATATATGGGAAGTCCTGGCTGTTACCACAGTGGATAGAGCACCAGCCTGCCAACCCAGAGGTCACTGGTCGCTGGCCAGGGCACATGACCAGGTTGCAAGCCAGGTCTCCTGCCAGGTCCATGGCTGGAAGCAGGTGAAAGACAACCATATGTCGATGCTTCTCTCTCTGCCTCTCTCCTTTCCTCTCCCTCTGGAAATAATGGATAAAAAAAATTTAAAATACATATGGGGGTCTATAAACTTACAAAACATTTATTTTAGTTATAATAATATATAATTCTCTAAGTATGTTATTCACATTAATTAGACATATCCTTTATAGCAAAACATCAGGCTTATAATAGATATTTCATCTGTTCTTTTTAATTTTTTAAAAATTTTATTTTATTGTTGTTTATTACATCTATCCACATTTTTCTTCTCTCTGTCCCCTTCCCCATCCACCCACTCCCCCACAAACTCAATCCCACTTGTTGTCCATGTTCATGGTTCTTCCATAATAGTTCCTTCACTAAATTGGTCCCTTCTTTGCCTCCCCTTCTCCTCTTCCACCTACCCACTCCCCTCTGCCCACTGAAGATCTATTCATTGTATTCATGTATCTGGTTCTGTTTTATTTGTTTGTTTAGTTCATTATTGTCCTGAAATGAGTGGTATTCGTCCTTCACTGACTGGCTTATTTCACTAAGCATAATACTTTCTACTTCCATTTATGTTGTTGCAAAGGTTTGGAGTTCCTTCTTTCTTTCTTCTGTGTAGTATTCCATTGTATAAATGTACCAAAGTTTTTTTTGTTTTTGTTTTTTTTTTCTCATTTTTAAAAAATTTTATTGTTGTTGTATTACATCTATCCCCTTTTTGCTCCCCCTTGTCCCCCTCTCCACCCACCCATTCCCCCCAAAGTCAATCCACTCATCCACTGATGGGCACTTTGGCTGTTTTCAGCACTTGGCTATTGTAAATAGCGCTGCTATGAACATAGGGGTGCATAGGTTCTTCTGAATTGGTGTTTCAGGGTTCTTCAGGTATAGTAACAAGATCACTTTAAAGCATTCATAAGTTAAAGTTGGTTCTCATCCATTCGGCTGTCCTGTGTCTTTTGATTGGTGCATTTAATCCATTTATCTTTGTACCTGTGTTTCTGTCTGTCTCTCTGTTTCTTCATTTTCTTAAAGCAGACACTTTAGCATCTCTTGCAATGATGGTTTGGTGGAGATGTATTCTTTTAGACATCTTATGTCTGGGAAACTCCTTTTTTCACCTTCCATTATGAATAACAGCCTTGTTGGGTAAAGTATTCTTAGTTGCAGGCCTTTGTTTTTCATTGCTTGAACTATTTTTTGTCATTCCCTTCAGACTTGTGTTTCTGTTGAGAAATCACCTCATAACCTTATGGGAGTCCCCTTGTATGTTATGAGCTGTTTCTCTCTTGCTGCTTTTAGGATTCTCTCCTTGTCTTTGATGTTTATCATTTTCATGGTGATGTGTCTTGGAGCAGGCCTGTTTGGGTTCATTTTCCTTGGGACCCTCTGTGCTTCCTGAGTTTGCATGACATTTTCTCTCTTCAAGTTAGGGAAGTGTTCTGTCATTATTTTGTCAAAGAGGTTTTCTATCCCTTGCTCCCCCTCTTCTCTTTCTGGTATCCCTATGATACAGATGTTTTTACATTCCATATTGTCCTGCAGCTCTCTTAAAATCTCTTCACTCTTTTTCAGTCTTTTTTTATTTTGTTGCACTGCCTGGGAATTTTTTTCTACTTTGACCTCAAGTTTGATGATCTAATCCTCTGCTTTCTCTAGCCTGCTTTTGATTCCTTCTACTGTGTTCTTCAATTCAGAAATTGTATTCTTTATTTCCTCCTGGCTTTTACTGATAGTTTCTATGTCTTTCATAATGCTTGTGTAGTTCTCAGTAAGTTCCTTACAGTTTCCCTGGAGTTCTTTGTAGTTCCCCTGGAGTTGTTAGTAGTTTTCTTTGAACATGCTGAGCTCATTGAGCTTCTCTATCCTCATTATTTTGAATTCCATGTCTGAGAGTGTGCTTGCCTCTGTTTCATTTTGCATTCTTCCTGACTAATCCCCCTATCCATTTGCTGAGGGTTTGTTCTTTTTCTCCCCATTTTAGGTGACTCTTGTTTGTTTCTTTTCTTTTTTTTTTTTAAGATTTTATTTTATTATTTTTAGAAAGAGGGGAAGAGAGAGAGGCAGAGAGGGCGAGAGATATCAATGTATGGTTGCTTTTCACCTGCCTCCAGCCACAGACCTGACTGGAGACCTGGCTTGCAACCTAGTTATGTTGCCCTGGCTGGGAATCGAACCTGCGACCTTTGGGTTCACAGGCCGGCACCTTATGCACTGTGCTACCAGCCAGGGCTTGCTTTGTTTCTGCTTCTTGGATTGGTCTCTTTTGAGTTACTGTCTTAGTGGTGTGACCTTCTGTGGTGTAGAGGAGCACTGTTATTTACTTCCTGGATCTGTGCTTGGTGACATCAGTTCATGTTCCAGTCTGGGACTAGTCAGCAAGTTGGAGACACCAGAGATCCACAGTCTTTGCCTGTCTCTGGTAGTTGTTAATACAATAAACCTGTGATCTGCAGTCAAGTTTAGGCACTGCTGGGAGGGGTGGATTAATTCCTATGGGTGGGGCTGTGGCTTCTCCTCAGGCTCCTGCCCTTTGGAGAAGAGTGGTCTGTTGGCTGTATGGGGGATGGGTCAGCCCTGGATTCACCAGTTGCTCCCTCAGCTCAACCCCTAAAGCCACTGACCCAAACCCTCCTTAAGTGTCTCTAGTGCACTGTGCCCTTTCTCTGCTGGAGCCCAGTGTGGGTGGGTGCCTCTGTATTTTTGTGCATGGTCCCTTTAAGAAGTTAATTTCTTTGTCAAGTGGCTAAACCTGAGACTTTTTGCTTTTCTCAGCTGGGTGCTGTTTTACTCTCAGCTGTGTTGCTTTGGGCTGGGAAGCGGAGTTGGGGGTTTAGATCCTACCCTTCTCAAGTGGAGCCCCAGGCTGCTAAGTTGTTTCTCTGTCCCTTCAGCTGCTGCCTTTGGGAGCTCTGCCAGCCCTCTCGAATCTCCGCACTTCCTACCAGTATGCTGTGATGAATCGGTTCTTCTGTTCTGTCCATGGTAATAAAACTTCTCTCCAATTGTCATTCTGTTGGTTATTCTGGATGATTTCTCCCCGATTAAGTTGTAATTCCAGTTTGGGGTTGGGAGGAGAATGGTGTAGCTCTTCTTACTCCTTTGCCATCTTGGTTCTCCTATAGTCTATTCTTATGCCAGTACCAGACTGTTTTGATTACAGTAACATTGTAACACAGTTTGATGTCCAGTATTGTGATTACTCCTACCTTGTTCTTCTTCCTAAAGATTGCTGTGGCTATTGATGGGCATTTTTGGCCCCATTTAAGTTTTTCAAGTATTTTTCCTATTTCTGTGAAGTATACCATTGGTATTTTAATTGAGATTGCATTGAATCTATAGATTGCTTGGGGTAGTATGGGCATTATAATCATGTTAATTCTTCCCACCCATGAACATAGTATATGCTTCCATTTATTTGTATCTTCCTTCGTTTCTTCCTTCAGTGTTCTGTACTTCTCTGAGTACAGATCTTCTACCTCCTTCGTTAAGTTTATTCCTAAGTACTTTATTTTTCTTGTTGCTATGGTAAATGAGATTTGTTTTCTAGCTTCTATCTCTGATGTTTCATTATTGGTATACAAACATGCTTTTGATTTCTGGATATTGACTTTATATCCAGCTATTTGCCTAATTTGCTTATTAGGTTGAGTAAGTTTTGGTGTTGCCTATGGAATTTTGTATGTATACTATCATATGATCTGCAAATAATGACAGTTTGACTTCCTCCTTTCCAATCTGGATACCTTTGATTCATTTTTCTTCTCTGATAGCTATGGCTAGAACTTCCAATATGATGTTGAACAGAAGTGGAGAAAGTGGACAGGCTTCTCTCATTCCTGATTTTAGGGGGAAAGCTTTTAGATTTTGCCCATTGAGTATGATATAGGATTCAGGTTTCTCATATATGGCCTTTGTGATGTTGAAGTATGCTCTCTCTATTCCCATTTTGCTGATGGTATTTTATCATAAATGGTTGCTATACTTTATCAAATGCTTTTTCATCATCTATTGATATGATCATATGGTTTTTGTCTTTCATTTTGTTGATATAGTGTATTACATTTAATGATTTGCAAATGTTGTACCATCCTTGTACCCCTAGGATGAAACTCACTTGATCATGGTGGATAATCTTTGTAACATACTGGTGGATCCTGTTGGCCAATATTTTGTTGAGAATCTTAGCATCTATGTTCATCAGAGATATTGGCCTATAGTTTTCTTTCTTAGTTGTGTCTTCACCTGGTTTTGGGTTTAGAATAATATTGGCCTCATAGATAGAGTATGGGAGTCTTCCCTCTAGTTGGATTTTTTGGAATACATTGAGAAGGATAGGAGGTAATTCTCCTCTAAATATTTAGAATTCACCTGTGTATCCATCCAGTCTGGGGCGCTTGTGCTTTGGGAGATTTTGGATTACTTGTTCAATTTCACTAGTTGTTATTGGCCTATTCAGGCTTTCTGCTTTTTCTGGATTCAGTTTTGGTAGATTATACATTTCCAGAAATGTGTCCATTTATTTCCAGGTTGTCACATTCCTTGTCATATACTTGTTTGTAATAATTTCTCACAATCTTTTGTATTTATGAAGTATCAGTTGTGATTTCTCCTCTGTCAGTTCTGATTATGTTTTTATGGGTCCTCTCTCTTTTTCTTGATGAGTCTGGATAAAGGCTTGTCAATTTTGTTTATTTTTTCAAAGAACCAGCTCCTGGACTTGTTGATTCCTTGAATCATACTTTGAGTCTCTAAGTTATTTAGTTCTGCTCTGATCTTGATGATTTCCTTCCTTCTACTTGCTCTGGGCTTTGTTTGTTGTTGCTCCTCTAGTTCTTGCAGTTTTGTGGTTAGGTTATTTTTATAAACTTCCTGTGACCTTTTTAGGTAGGCCTGTATTGCTATAAATTTCCCTCTTAGCACTGCCTTTGCTGTGTCCCATAGGTTTTGGGCTGTTGTGTGTTCATTGTTGTTTGTTTCCAGAAACTTTTTGATTTCATCTTTGATCTCATTGTTAACCCATTCATTACTTAAAAGCATGTTATTCAGTCTCCATGAGTTAGAGTATTTTTGGATTTTTCCCTTGAGATTGGTTTCTAGTTTCAAGCTATTGTGATCTGAGAAGATGCTTTGTATGATTTCAATTTTCCTGCATCTGTGAAGTCTTGTCTTGTGACTTACCATATGGTCTATCTTAGAGAATGTTCCATGTGCATTTGAAAAGGATATGTATTTTGCTTCTTTAGGGTAAAAGGTTCTGTATACCTCAGTTAGGTCCATTTCCTCTAGAGTGTTGTTCAAAGCCACAACATCTTTAGTGATTTTTTGTTTGGAAGATCTGTCTGTTATTGATAGTGGGGTATTAAAATCCCCTACTATTAGTGTGCTACTGTCTGTATCCTTCTTGAAGTCCTCCAAGATTATTATCCTTATATATTTCTGAGTTCCTAGGTTGGGTGTGTTTATGTTTACCAGAGTTATTTCTTCTTGATGAATTGTTCTCTTAAGTATTATGAAATGACCTTCTTTATCTCTTTTTATGGCCTTCATTATAAAATCTATTTTTCTGAAATAAGGCTACTCCAGCCTTATTTTCATGTCCATTTGCTTGATATATATTTTTCCATCCCTTCACTTTCAATCTGTGTTGATCTTTTGTTCTGAGGTGGGTCTCTTGAAGACAGCATATATATGGGTCATGTTTTTTTTTTATCCATTCAGCTACCCTATGTCTTTTGATTAAGGTTAAATATAACCTTATATTTAAGGTTATTATTGATTGATATTTATTGCCATTTTCCCACTTTGTACCTGTGTTCTTCTTTGGCTTTCTCTGTTTCTTCTTCTTCTTCTTCTTCTTCTTCTTCTTCTTCTTCTGCTTCTTCTTCTTCTTCTTTTTAGAAGACCCTTTAGCTTTTCTTGTAATGCTGGTTTGGTAGAGATGTATTCTTTTAGTCTTTTGTTTGAGAATCCCCTTATTTCACCTTCCATTTTGAATGATAGCCTTGCTGGGTAGAGTATTCTTGGTTGCAGGCCTTTGTTTCTCATTACTTGGAATACTTTTTGTCATTCTCTTCTGGCTTGTAGTGTTTCTGTTGAGAAATCAGCTGATAATCTTATGAGAGCCCCCTTAGATGTTATTTGCTGCTTCTCTCTTGGTGCTTTTAGGATTCTCTCTTTGTTTCTGAAATTTATCATTTAAATTATAATGTGTCTTGAAGTGGGTCTGTTTGGGTTGATCTTCATTGGGACCTTCTGTGCTTCCTGAACTTGAGTAATGTTTTCACTCATCATGTTAGGGAAATTTTCTATCATTACTTTTTTGAACAGGTTTTCTATTCCTTGTTTCTCTTTTCCTTCTGGTATACCTATGATATGGATGTTATTACGTTTCATATTGTCCTGCAGCTGTTTCAAAACCTCTTCATTCTTGTTCAGCGTTTTTTCATTCTCTTTTACTATCTTGGAATATTTATCTACATTGTCCTCCAAGTTGCTGATAGTTTGTTTGCCTCTGTTTTATTTAGTGATCTTTCTGTGGATTCTTCCTTTTCTTTTGTTGATGGACTGATTCTTTTTTCCCCCCATTTTGGGTGTCTGTTTTTGCTTGTGTTTGTCTTGGATTAATCTGCTTTGCTTCCCTGCCTTTGTGGAGCACCCTTCTATGTTAGGATATTTGTGGAATTCAGTGTTACAGTCTCCTAGATTTCTCTACTTGTTGCTCTTGGGGTGGCCTTTATGTTGTTAAGGTGGGCCGTCTGGTTGTATTTTGGATTGGTTGTGTATGTTGCTCCTTTCCTTCCATTTGGCTGATTGAGAGACTCTCCTTCTATCCTTTCTCATACACTGTTTTTGAGCTGCTCCTAAAACAGTACCACAAATCCTGGCAAAATAACCACACCTTCACAGATACCTTTCTCTTTTAATCCCCCTTTTCAATGCCTATGATCGTAACTATATACCCATACCCTCTAACGTAATCCCCGCTCTTAATCACACCCTCAGCTGCAACTGAGCCAGTTTTAGTAGGGATGAAGATATATTAAGACTGTTGTATGAGAGGAAAAATGATTAAGTTGGCAAAAGTATAGATAATTTTGAAGGTTGCTGAGGAGTAACAAAGATAGCAGGGATAGGAGAGAGAAATCCAGCTTCTCTATTCTATAGAAATGAGGAGGGAGAATCAGAAGCCTCAAGTATGAGTGAACAGTATAAGCCTATATATATATATATATATATTTGCCGCATCTACTTCCCTGTTTACCCTTAATGATCCCTAATTGGTCCAGGTGGAGCCAGGACCTTGTGCTTATAGCAGAAAAAAAAAAAAAAAGACAAAAAGAAAGAAAGGGTTTAGGTGGCTGTGGATAGGGAGGAATACTTAGTTTGAGGACTGGGAATGAGTTGTTACAGGAGAATGAGTAGACTTTAAATAAATGTAGGAGGAGAGTCTTGGGTAGTTAGGTGGATTGAGAGAAGGGAGGAGTGAAAATATGGGAATTGGGGTACACTGTGATATAAACAGTATTTACTTAAAATTTACTAACTGTGAGGGTTGGAAGTAACTTGAAAAGGATGTGTTAGGGATTAATTGTTCCTGTAGCTCTGGGTGTAACTCAGGTGCTTGAGATTAGCAGCAATCTATTTCATCAGTCTACCTCTTTTTCTTTTTTTTAAGGATTTTATTTATTATTTTCATAGAGGGGGAAGGGAGAGAGGAATCAATGTATTGTTGTCTTCCACCTGCCTGTAGCCACTGACACCGACATGGCCAGAGACCTGGCTTGCAACCTGGCCATGTGCCCTGACTGGGGAATTGAACCAGCGACCCCTGGGTTTATAGGCCTGTACCTTATCCACTGATCCACCATCCAGTGGATCTTTTTCTTGATCAAGTCTCTGCAGTCTACAGTCAGGCTGTGTGGTCTTGGAGTGGTAGGGCCCATGGCTGCTCTCCTGTAGGTCTCTGCAGCCTCAGAGCTGTGCAACCCTGAATCCAGATGCTTACCGCTCCAATTTGTAGGGTCCTGCGGATTTTTTGTGCTCCCTACCCTATCCTCCAGCTGCTCTGGCACTCGAGAACATTGTCAGCACTGCCCTCTACTCTTTTGCCATCTTCCTCATCTGTGTTTATTTTATTTATTTTTAAAAAGATTTTATTTATTATTTTAGAGAATGGGGAAGGGAGAGAGGCAGAGAAGGAGAGAGACATCAATGTATGGTTGCCTTTTTCACCTGCCTCCAGCTACAGACCTGACTGGAGACCTGGGTTGCAATCTTATTATGTGCCCTGGCTAGGAATTGAACCTTCGACCTTTGGGTTCACAGGCTGGTGCCTTATCAACTGAGCCACCAGCCAGGGCAGTCTTCTGTTTTTCAAGTAAATTTCTCTAAGCTTCAACTGTTATAGTTTATTTATTTATAATTAAAAAAATATTTCATTTATCATTTTTAGAGAGATGGGAAGGCAGAGAAGGAGAGAGACATCAATGCATGGTTACCTTTCACCTGCTTCCAGCTACAGAGCTGGCTGGAGACCTGACTTGACACCTGGTTATGTGTGCTCTGACTGGGAATTGAACCAGTGGCATTTGGGTTTGCAGGTTGGCACCTATTCCAGTGTGCCATCATCCAGGGCCTGTATTTTTAATTTTTTTAATATTTAATTTATTAGTTTTTAGAGAGAGAGGGGAAGTGAGAGAGGCAGAGAGGAAGAGAAACATCAATGTATGCTTGCCTTTCACCTGCCTCCAGCTACAGACCTGGCTGGAGACCTGGCTTGCAATCTGGTTATGTTGCCCTGGCTGGGAATTGAACCAGTGACCTTTGGGTATGCAGGCTGGCACCTTATCCACTGTGCCACCAGCCAGAACTGTTATACCTAAAGTTGAAGCAGATAGATTATCAGTCTACTTTAAATTGGTTTGTCTTTTACTGACTTGAACATTGAAATGGGTTTTTGTGTTGCTTATTTTAGGTGTTAAGCAGATGTAGACAAGTAAAATGATGAGATGTTGTTATAGTTTTATTCTGATCATTTTCAGAAGTAATATTTGCTTTTTAAATCTTTTATACATTTTTCTTTTTTAAATGTTGACATTATTTTTTTATGTCTTGTGTTTTGCTTGGCTACCCTAGAATTAGAGAGTATACTCAAATCTTGTGTTTTTATCTTTGATTTGAAAGAAAAAGGCAGAAAGCAGATCTTCTTAATGTGTTAGGATATGATATTGGGTTAGTACATTACTTTAACATAGTCACTCCCAGATATTGGTGTGCTTTTCATAAAAGAAAAATATTTATTGTGGCTGCTGTTAATAACAGGACTGTGGTTGCTTCAAGCATAGAATATTTTGTAGGTCATTGCTTAAAAACTCAGACTGTGAAAATGAAGAGACCTTTTGTTTCCCTGAAGAGGAATAAGCATTTTTGCAGAAATTAGTTTGGAGGATAAACATGGGTGATTTGTATTAAACTGTCCAATATGGAAGTGGTTACTTGAATTGACTCTAGTACTCAGTGGTGGTTTGTTTCTTAAATGGTCAATTGTTGAATGGAATTAATCTAGCTATATGTAAGCTTTGTCTCAACATTTATTTGGCTCCTGGTACCAATCAGGCTTCTCCAAGAACACTTTAGCTCAATACATGCAGGGTGAGTTTTACTGTTTTGTGAGTGTCTCTGGGATTTTTGTAGTTAGGGTTTAGTGTGGGAAATAGCTTTATCTTTTGTAAAAAGGTAATTTGACAAGAATGACCACCTCTATCACAAAAATAATTATAATTAAATAGAAAAAACACCAACCATAGCTAATTTCTCCTTTATTATGATATAAGAAGATATTTGAAATAATAGAATACTGAGAGAAACCTTTTAAAACTTTCTCTTGATATATGTATAATAGATCACTTAAGTTAGTTTTGCCTTAGATTCTGTATGTTGGTACCACATTGATCTTCTTCTCATTTAGTCTTGTAAAAAGGTATAGAAAAAATAACTAGATTTTCTATAATTTAAAATAAGTTGGAATTACAGGACTATTTCTAGTTATGATTATTGTCCTACATTTTTTAGTGGTAACTTGGCAGAACTTTGGAAGTTATCAATATTGGAAACTATGGCTTTGAGTGTACATATGTTCTCCTACAGGACCTGAATGCCCTTAAAATTAAGTAACTTCCTAGACCTTATTAGTTTCTGGAGTTAAAACTTTAAATTGCTAGTTCTTAAAATGGGTAGAAGCAGTGATTTTATGTGTAGAGATTCCAGCCTTTCAAAAATAGTTGCTCAAAAAAAGGAAAGAATCTGAAATGATTGTACAAAACTCTGCTGAAAAATAAACAATTATCTATGGCTGTTTAAAATGCAACAAATGGTACATCCTTATTAAATGTATTTAACAGGTGAATGAAAACAAATACTGTATTTTATGAAGATAATAGTGGGATTAGGCTCCCCAAAAATTAAGAGATAGACCACTTAATTCATGGTTGGTTTTAGCCCTGACAGCCTAAACCAACTGTGAAGACAGTGTTGCATTGGTGCTATCATAAGATAAGAACAGGTAAAGGCCAAAGAGTGTAGAACTTCCTTCAGGAAGAAGTACCCAATGGATCTGAGTGGATATGCTAAACATCTTGTTTGGTGCTTATAGTTTTAATAAGTATGAAAAATCCTTTGTTAGAATACTATTTCTCTCTGAATTTTGGGAAAACTCTCACATTTAAATTGGAATGTAATGATAACATTGTTTCATTTTTCTTTGGTAGGGGGAAGAAGAAGCCAGCTAAAGGAATCTGTGTAGAACTGTTCTCATTTAAAATAATGACATAGCCCTGGCTGGTGGCACAGTAGATAAGGCACTGGCCTTCAAACTCAAAGGTCGCTGGTTTGATCCCAAGCCAGGGTACATAACCAGGTTGCAAGCCGGGTCTCCAGCCAGGTCCATAGCTGGAGGCAGGTGAAAGGCAACCACACATTGATGCTCCTCTCCCTCTCTGCATGTCTTCCTTCCCCTCTCTCTAAAAATGATAAATAAAATCTTTAAAAAATATTTTTAAAATAAAAATAAAACAATAAGAGAAAAGCAGAGTTTAATTCTAAATTCTCAAATGAAATTTATAAAGGCAAAATAAATAAAAGTACATTCTTTTTCAGTAGTCTACAAAATCACCACAAACTCTTTAGCAATGGCTCTCCAGTAAAATTGAGATAATTAAGAGATTTTGCCAACAAAATACAAAGCTTGTATCTTGTTTTGTAGCCAAGAAGAAACCTTGAAAAATCTGGTTTACAGCCTGAGGGCCTCAGGAGACAGTCTCATATAGATCTACCAAGAGAGGTTTTTTTTTTTTTTCCTTTAAATTAGGGATTGGTAATATTTTCCTGTAAAAATCAAGGTAGCTGATATTTTAGACTTTATGGGACAAATACCCTTTATCTCAATATTCAGCTCCCCTGTTGTGTCATGAAAACGGCCATAGTTGCTACATAAAAAGTGGGTGTAGCTGTGTTCCAATAAAATATTTAAGAAAACAGGCTGTATTGAGGTTTAGCCCTGCCTGAAGGTAGGCAACTTGTGCTTTAAACCAAAGGACTGGGGATAATTTGCTGTAAACATACAAAAATGCATTCAATATATAACCCATTTGTACTATTTTTAGCTGAGCAAACAAACCTTTTCTTATATCCTCCTTCCTCCTTCATCCACTTGTTTTATAGCCTAAAGGCAATTTTAGGAAGCTGCATGTAGAATGCTGAACTGTAGTGGGGACTGTGAAACTTTTTAAAAATGGTTTCACACCCTGGCTGGTGGCTCAGTGGATAAGGTGCCGGCCTGTGAACCCAAAGGTTACTGGTTCAATTCCCAGCCAGGGCAACATAATTAGGTTTCCAAGCCAGGTCTCCAGCCAGATCCATGGCTGGAGGAGGTGAAAGGCAACCATACATTGATGTCTCTTTCCTTCTCTCCTCTATCCCTTCCCCTCTCTCTAAAAATGATAAATAAAATATTTTTTAAAAGGGCTCCACTTCTGAGTGTTTGCTGATAAGCCAAATTACATAAGAGATATAAGACAGAATAGTTGTCTTTGTTAGAAAAACAAAGTCATTTCTTTATAAATTACTTAGAATAGCATTTCACTTAACATAAGTTGAGCTTCAGGGGCTGTCCTGAACTTCTACAAAATGTTTGGATTCAGACAGGCTTCTGAATGACTTTGTTTCAATCAGATGTATCCTCATTTCCTTATTCTGGGCTCAACTGACCTTGAAATGTGATGCAGTAAGAAGAGCAGGAGCTCAGATTTCAGTTTTAAAATGTAATAGCTGTGACTTGGTTACTTATTCTTTAAATTGTCTACATTGTAATTTCCCTACCTGTAAACTAGGTAAATAACTAGGGAAATGATTATATTCATTTCTGGGATAATCATGTAAAGTAATAAGAAACACATGAAGCACGTAGAACACAGTGTGTGTGTGTGTGTGTGTGTGTAAAAGTCAGAGATGTTATATTCCATTCTTTTATTAATTTAAAATTTAAATACTGTATTGTTTATGCTATTATAGTTGTCCCAATTTTCACCCTATACCCCTTCCACCCAGCCCACTACTCATCCCACAATTAATCCTCACAGTTTTCCATGCCCATGGGTCCTTCATATATGTTCCTTGACTAATTCCTTCACTTTCTTTCAAATAGTCCCAACCTCAGTCCTCCCATTTGACAGCTGTCAGTCTCTTCCATATTTGTATGCTGATGGTTCTATTTTTCTCATTAGATAATTTTGTTCATTAGCTTACACTTACAAGTGAGATCATATGGTATCTGGCTTTCAATGATTGCCTTATTTAACTTAGCATAAGAGTCTACAGTGTTAACCATG
The DNA here is from genome assembly GCA_004026585.1 of Noctilio leporinus. Lineage (NCBI taxonomy): Eukaryota > Metazoa > Chordata > Mammalia > Chiroptera > Noctilionidae > Noctilio > Noctilio leporinus. The sequence continues at coordinate 2,724 of PVIW01011839.1, read as the reverse complement.
CTGTTGCAAAAGTTAAGAATTCCTTTTTTACAGCTGCATAGTATTAAATAATATAAATGTACCACAGATTTTTTTTTTTTTTTTTTTATCCACTAACCTAATGATGGGTACTTAGGCTGTTTCCAACTCTTGGCTATTATAAATAGTGCTACTATAAACATAGTAGTGCATATACTTTTTGGTATTGGTGTTTCAGGATCTTTGGGGTAAATTCTCAGCAGAGGAATCACCAGGTCAAAAGGGAGTTCCATCTTTCATTTTTAAAGGATATTCCATATTGTTTTCCACAGCAGCCCTACCAGTCTGCATTTCCACCAACAGTGCATGAGGGTACTCTTTCCTCTATATCCTTGCCAGCATTTGTTATTTATTGATTTATTGATGATAGCCATTCTGACAAGTGTGAAGTGATATCTCATTGTGGCTTTAATTTGCATCTCTCTGATGGTTAGTGATTTTGAGCATCCTTTCATGTGTCTGTGGGCCATCTGTATGTCCCCCTTGGTTAGCTTCTCTATCCAGGGAAATTACAAAGAACTCCAGGGAAGTTACAAGGAACTTACTGAGAACTACAACAGCATGAAAAAAGACATGGAAACTATCAATAAGGTCCAGGAATCAACAGTAGGCTAGAGGAAGCAGAGGACCAGATCAGCGAGTTGGAGGATAATGTAGACTTTTTTGAACAGGTTTTCTATATCATCTGCAAATAATGAGAGTTTGACTGAAGAGAATTAAAAAAGGCTGAATAAGACTGAAGAGGGGTTAAGAGAGCTGCAGGACAACATGAAATGTAACAACATCCATATCATAGGGATACCAGAGGGGGAAGAGAAACCCGATGGGCTCTACCAAAAACTTACTCAACCTAATAAGCAAATTTAGCAAAATAGGTGGGTATAAAGTCAATATCCAGAAACCAAAAACATTTTTGTATACCAAAAGACAAAAATAAATGGAAGCATATACCATGTTCATGGATAGGAAGAATTAACATCATTAAAATGTCCATACTAAGACTATACTTTCAGGGATAATTTCTATAGTTCGTTACTAGAGAAGTTTCTCTGAACGTGTAGAGCACCAGAAACCACGAGGAGGAGGCGTAGTGTTCTCTCCTGAGCGTGAAGCCGGTTCTTGGTGTTGTTTTTTACAACTGCCATTTGCCATTGATGATCGTTCTTCTCTTCCTTTGGAAGAGTGAGAGGGAGAGAACGCAGTCTGAGTGGTAAAAAAAAAAAAAAAAAAAAATGTCCATACTACCCAAAGCAATCTACATACTCAATGCAATCCCAATTAAAATACCAATGACAGACTTCACAGAAATAGAAAAAATACCTCAAAAATTTATATGGAGCCAAAAACGCCCACAAATAGCCACCACAATCTTGAGAAAGAAGGACAAGGTAGGAGGAATCACAATAGCAGACTTCAAACAATACTACAAGGCTACTGTCATCAAAACAGCATGGTACTGGCATAAGAAAAGACATATAGATCAATGGAACAAAATAGAGAGCCCAGAAATTAACCCAGGACTCTATGGACAACTAATATTTGACAAAGGGGGAAGGAACATCAAATGCAGTAAAGACAGTATCTTCAACAAATGGTGTTGGGAGAACTGGACAGCAACATGCAAAAAGATAAAACTAGACCACCAACTTACACCATACACCAAAATAAATTCAAGATGGACAAAAGATTTAAACATAAGCAGTGCCACCATAAAGGTCCTGGAAAAAATATATAGCGTAGGATATTGGATATCCTACGCAAAAATATGTTTACGGATACTTCAACAAGGGCAAAATAAATAAAAGAACAAATCAACAAATGGGACTATATCAAATTGAAAAGTTTCTGTTCAGCTAAAGAAAATATCAGTGAAATTCAAAGGGAACCAACTGTATGGGAAAGCATAATTGCCAATGATACCTCAGACAAGGGTCTGATCTCCAAAATATATAAAGAACTATTGCGACTCAACACCAAGGAGAAAGACAGCCCAATTAAAAAATAGGCAAAGGAACTGAACAGACAACTCACTGAGGAAGATATACAAAGGGCCCAGAGGCATATGAAAGAATGCTCAACATCACTAGTCATCAGAGAGATGCAAATTAAAACCACAGTAAGATACCACCTCACCCCTGTCAGAATGGCAATCATCAGCAAATCAAGAAACAACAAATGTTGGTGAGGATGCGGGGCAAAGGGAACCCTCATACACTGTTGGTGGGAATGTAGGCTGGTACAGCCACTGTGGAAAACATTATGGGGTTTCCTTAAAAAACTAAAAATGGAACTGCCTTTTGATCCAGCAATTCCACTACTTGGACTATACCCAAAGAATCCTGAAACACCAATTCATAAGAACTTGTGCACACCTATGTTCATAGTGGCACTATTTACAATAGCCAAGTGCTTGAAACAGCCTAAGTGCCCATCAGTGGATGATTGGATCAAAAAATTTTGGTACATTTACACAATGGAATTCTATATAGCAGAAAGGAAGAAGGAACTTGTACCCTTTGCAACAACATGGGTGGAACTGTAGAGTATTATGCTTAGTGAAATAAGCCAGTCAGTGAAGGACAAATATCATATGATCTCACCCATTACAGGACAATAATGAGCAAAACTAACAACAAGCAAAGCAGAACCAAATATATGAATACAATGAATATGCCTTCAGTGGTCAGGGGGAAAGGGGTTGGGGGG
>PVIW01011838.1:0-35288 GCA_004026585.1 Noctilio leporinus | reverse complement strand
GATGTTGAGCATTCTTTCATATGCCTCTGGGCCCTTTGTATATCTTCCTCAGTGAGTTGTCTGTTCAGGTCCTTTGCCCATTTTTTAATTGGGCTGTCTGTCTCCCTGGTGTTGAGTCGCATTAGTTCTTTGTATATTTTGGAGATCAGACCCTTGTCTGAGGTATCATTGGCAATTATGTTTTCCCATACAGTTGGGTGAGAACCCATTACGGGACAATAATGAGCAAAACTAACAACAAGCAAAACAGAACCAAGTGTATGAATACAAGGAATAGGCCTGCAGTGGTCAGGGGGAAAGGGGTTGGGGGGAGGGGGGAGGCAGAGGCAAAGAAGGGGAGCAGCTTAGACAAGAACCTAGTATAAAGGAACCATGGCCATGGACAACAGGTGGAATTGACTTTGGGGGGAAAGGGTGGGTGGGGAGGGGGACAGAGGGAAGCAAAAAAGGGATGGATGTAATACAACAACAATAAAATTAAAAAAAAATATTAGCAAAAAAAAAAGAAAGAAAGAAAGTTAAGAACTAGGTGGCACATGTCTTTCCCCCTCTTCCTTCCTTCCTTCCTCCCTTCCTTCTTGCCCGCATGGAATGTAAATGCCACGACTGTGGCTAATATATCATACTTTTAAGTCAGATAGGTAAGTTTTAAACCTCACCTTGCACACTTCCTTGTGTTGAGACCTTGGGAAACTTATCTAACCTTTTTTAGCTCTCAATTTTATATCTGCAAAATGGGTGCAACAATACTACTATGCTGTAGTAAAGATTAAAGGTACTAATACATGTATAAAGCATTGGGCATGGTATATGCACAGGACCTTGGAGAGAAAGCTTAAATCAGAATATTCTAATGCCCTTATTACCCAAGGTAGGTTAGACCACAGATACGGAGATTAAAATATCCATCGTGTCACTAGATTCCCTTTGGGTCTAGGATCACATGGCATATCCTTACCTTCCTTTTATCAAAACGTGCATATACAGAGGGTATTTATTCTGCCACACACATCTCTTGGATTTGGAAATGGAAAACAATACAGGCAAGGCAATGGTGAGAGAAACCAGAGCATATGTTTTCTCTGTCACTCTATTTGGGTTTGAACAAGCCTGGCACAAGTGGCAGGCTCCTGTATGGCTGGCTTGCTCAGGGGATCCAGGCCCCAGGTATTCCCCAGGACTTGGAGTGGTGGGAGAATAGGCTCCAAGGACCACTGACACTTTATTGTGACTGCGGAGCACGTCTGCGAGGAGATAAACATTGTAATTCTAGGATTTGTTCCAACTTTTTCATAAAAGGAAAACCATTGCAGACAATTTATAGATCATTTGGTTTCTCAGTATGATGTGTTCTGATTCCCCTTCTTCTTTTTCCTCCTCTAACTCACATCTGTCACCAAGAGCTATTGTCCTAGAAGCGACTGTCAGTGTGTGTGCGCACGAGTGTGTATGCAATCTTGAAGGTGTACATTAAAGGCTCTTGTGATTCTCTAAGCTCGATTCAATTATGAAGACTTCTTCCGACCTCGTCTCCCTCCCTTCTCCTCCTCCTCCTCCTGCCAAACTGCTATTTTGTACCTCTGTTGCAACTGGGTCATGTTTTTTACTTCACCAAGAGGAAACAAGGGGCCTTCAGTGGGAAAGCAAGAGGTTTCCAGTGCTCACCAAATACAGATGCTCAGGAAGTGGGGGACTCATGTGGCTTACATATAGGGAACTTCTCAGCTAAAATACCATGTCCTGTGTGGGAGGCCCCATTCACTCCTCACTGTCTCCCAGCCTGCCTGACTCCAAATGTCCCCTGGAATAATTCAACTTCTTATCTAAGGTACGGGCCAGCTTCCTTGAATTACCAACTGCTCGATTGCACAACAAATTGGTTATATAAGGGGATCTTAAGAAAGAATAAAATCATGAGCCCTGCATAACTGTCTCTCCCCAGGCATCAGCCCCAGACTCAAGGAAGGGGGCCCAGTTGGGGCAACTGGTCCATTTGTAAACAGAAGCTGCAGGGTGGACCGTTGGTTTCGCTGAACAGAGTTCAAGGGCTACACAATGTCTTTAATGTAATCCTCACTTCTACCTCGTCCCCCCAAAAGCAGGCTTTAATTATCCTGGATGAAAATAGAAGGTGCCTCATCATTTATTTATTTTTAGCACTTGCTCAAACTAATTGGTAGCCCTGCAACCCATACATAATACAGCGATCTGGAAGAAACTGACAGCTTTTTAATGATGCATTATATCATACCAGGACAGAAAACGTGAGGCTCACTCTGCAGTGGGTCTTGTTTGACTGTCTGCTATCATCTGGGGGTTCATGTTTTCTGATCCACTTGGTCTTCAAGGGTCATCAGTCAAAAATGACACAACCAAAGCTCAGCAAACCCTGCCTAGTACTCTCTCTGCTGCTCCCTTTCGGCCTTCAGGGATGGTTGGCCAGATCAGAGCCTTTGAGAAAAAGAGACCCAGCAGTAAGAAGCACTGTGTCCTGTGCCCTTTACCTGCCTTGACCCTATGAAGGAAAGGTAGGGAGGAATTTGGGAAGACCAGAAGTTCTGAAGTGAGAAAAATCCGGGGAATCTTGAACATTTAATATTTATGTGACTTTGGATAAGTGACTTAAATTTTAAAGCCTCAGCTTCCTTATCACTCAAAATGGGGAGAATAAGACCTATCTACCCATAAGTTTTGGAGGGCTGATATGGAAATACCAATTATACTGCCTCATACAAGCTTAGGTGTTGAATAAAAACTTCTTTTCTTTTTAGAATCTATAGTATCTATAAGATTTATCTGGGTTTTATCAATACAACATTTTATACTTTGCATTTTTACTTTGCTGTTTATCAGTGGGTTCATAATATAGGTAAAATATAAAGATAACATACAAGATACCACTGAGAAGACTCTGAAATTTTATTTACTAATTATACCTAAAAAATGTATTTAAGAGCTGCAAAATCAAGAAAGCTTCTTTTTGAGTCCTAGGCTAACTGTGTGCCTTTGGGTGAGCTATTTAAACTCTCTGAATCTTAATTTTCTCACTTAATCTAATAAGAACTTTGTGTCAAATATAATAAGTATAAAGACACTAATTAAGTTGCTGAAATAAGGTAGATGCTCCCCAAATGTTACTTACTTTTCTTCATTGATTATTAATCTTTTATATGAATTTTCTACTGTTTTGAACTGGAATTACATATTCACTTATGTAACAAATGTCTGTTGAGCACCTATTATTTGGCAGATAAGCTCCTAGTTGCTGGGCCTACTTGGCTTGGGAAGAAAGAAGACAAATGACAGATATAAGTTTCTATAATTTTGTTTTAAAATATGGGATTCCACTGGGCTCATGCTACAGCTGCTCCTCTTTTCATTCAACCATATTTCATTTTATGGAGAGCCATTTATGTTGGCAAAGAGAGAGCTTTTTCATCTTTTTATATGGTGATCAGGGATCATATCCATAATCCAGGCATGTGTCTGACTAGTACTTGAACTAGCACTTGAACCAGCGGCTTTTGCTTTGCAGGGCAATTCAAAGCCAAACTCATAGAATGTACATCACCAACCTATTGAGCCATATTGGTCATAGCAAAATTTTATGATTTTAATAGGTAATTTGTCTTTTCCAATTGCAGTCATTTTCCTTGACTGATATTTGTCAGCAGCTCATTAATTATGTCAATCTTCTAGAACATTTTGACAAGGATTTATCAAGTAGACCTTCCCACTCTCCCATGTATTTTCTCTGGGTGGGCTGTAGAGTACCAAGGTGGGTGCAGAACATAGAGTGAAGCAAAAGGGGTTTAAATGTCTAAGCTGCTTCTTGCTGGGTATGAACATGGACATGGTTTTATCTCTCCAGGTCTTACTTCTTTGTCTAAAAACTAAGGATAATAATTTCTACCTAGCCCTGGCCAGTGTGGATCAGTTGGCTGGGCATCATTCCACAAACCGAAAAGTTGCAGGTTTGATTCCCAGTGAGGGTACATGCCTGGGTTGCAGGTTTTGTCTCTGGTTGGGGCATGTATGGAAAAACAACAAGTTGACTATTCTCTCTCACATCAGTGTTTCTCTCCCTCTCTTTTTCTCTCCCTTCCTCTCAAAAAAGCAATGGAAAAAAAAATGTCCTTGGGTGAGGATTTTTAAAAATCAATAATTCCTACTTACTAATATGTGCCATTTGTTTTTGACAAGTCATTAGATTTACCCAACTTCAAATACCTGAAAGTATGCAGAAGTGCTTTCGGCACCTGCTCAGAAGTCTCCCTCTCCTCCATTGTGACCTATGTTTCCTCATGCAACAACCATCTTGGGAGATTAATCCTTTGAATTAAAAATGATAGACTTCATTTTTTCAGAGAAGTTTTAGGTTTATAACACAATTGAGCAAAAAAAAAACATAGAGAGTTTCTATATACTTCCTGACCCTACACATGCACAGCCTCCTCAGCTATCATTATCCCCCATTAAACTGGTCCATTTGTCACAATTGATGAACTTATATTAGCACATCATTATCACCCAAAATCCATAGTTGACATTAGGACTTACTCTTGGTGTTGTACAACCTGTGGGTTTGTACAAATGTATAATGACATGTATCTACTATTATAGTGTCAGACAATGTAGTTTTAGTGCCCTAAAAATCTTCTGTGTTCCACCTATTTATTCCTCTCTCTTAATCTCTGGCAGCTACTGACCTTTTCACTGTTTCTGTAGTTTTCTTTTCTAGAATATCAAGAGGTTGAATCATACAGTATGCAGCCTTTTTAGACTGGCTTCTTTCACTTGGTAATATGCATTAAACTTTCACCGTGTCTTTTCATGGCTTGATAGCTCATTTGTTTTTAATGCTGAATAATATTCCATTGTCTGGATATATTGCAGCTTATCCATTTACCTGATGAAGGTCATCTTGGTTGCTTCTGAATTTTGTCAAATATAAATAAAGCTGCTATAAACATCTATGTGCGGGCTTCTGCATAAACATCAGTTTCCAACTCACTGGGGTAATTACCAAGGAGCACAATTGCTGTATCATATGGCAAAAGTTTGAAATAAACTGCCAAACTGTCTTCCAAAGTGGCTGTACCATTTTTCATTTCCATGAACAATGAATAAGATATCCTGATATTCTACCTCCTTGTCAGCATTTGGTGTTGACAGTGTTTTGGATTTGGCCATTCTAATAGATGTATATAATGGTATCTGGTGGTTGTTGTTGTTTTTTGTTTGTTTGTTTTGTTTTGTTTTGTTTTGTTTTAAGAGTTTATTTATTATTTCCAGAGAGATGGGAAAGGGGAGAGGCAGAGAGGGAGAGAGACACCCATGTATGGTTGCTCTTCACCTGCCTCCAGCTGGCTGGAGACCTGGCTTGCAACCTGGTTATGTGCCCTGGCTGGAACTCAAACCAGCGACCTTTGGGTTTGCAGGCCAGTGCCTATCCACTGAGCCACCAGCCAGGGACAGTTGTTGTTTTTATTTGTATTTTCATGATGAAATATGATGTTAAGTATTAGTCTTTTAATTTTCTTATTACATTTCATTAGTATTTAATTTGGTTCAGTTACTAATATTGACATCCTCTTGTAAAATAATCATACTTACCTCATAATCATTATGAAGAATAAGGGAAAACACTGGTCATTTTAAATACAAAGTTTTAGTTTATAGCCTTGCTTGAGTTTGATAAGGCCAGAGCTAAAAGTCACATCAATGGAAAGATAGTGCCCAGGAATAATATTTGTGTTGGGTGGTGGATCTCAAATGCACAGTGCCTTGAGAGCACAGAGGAGGGAACAATTAACTTTGCTTGGAGAGGTAAAAGAGTACTTATTATACCTGGAATATAACAGCTACTTAATAAATATTTATTGAATAAGATGATGTTGGTGATAATTGACTTAGGAGCTAGACTACTTGGAATGGCATTCCAGCTCTATCACGTTAGCAGATGTGTGACTTTTGAAAAGTCACTTAACTTCTCTGTGTCTCAGTTTTCCCATCTGAAAAATGGGACTAATAACAGCCAAAAACTGGAACAACCCATCAACAGATGAATGTGTAGACTACACACATGCACACACATATATGAATACTGCTCAGCCATAAAAAAGAATGAAGTACAGAGACATGCTACAACATGGAAAACATTATGCTAAATGAAAGAAGCCAGACATAAAAAATTCACATATTGTATGATTCCACTTATGTAAAATATCTACATCAGGTAAATCTATAGAGACAGAAAGCAGATTGGTGGTTGCTAGGGGCTAAGGGAGGAGATAGTAGCAGTGACTACTTAATAAGAACAGGGTTTTCTTTCTGATATATTCACATGTTTTGATGAAATAAGATAGGAATGGTGATTGTTATGAATGTACTAAAATCTGCTGAAATGTACATGTTTAGATGGTTAATTTTACCTTAATTTCACCTCAATAAAAATACTCATTGGATTTGTTAAACAGAAGATTTGACACAGATAAGTAGTAACTTAGTCAACTAGATAATAGATCTCATTAAATTGCCCAGGATGCCACAGAGAGACAATGGAATATGCAAGAAAGGTTAAATTACAGAGACAGAATGAGGTGGTCTGGAGTTCCAAACAGAGATAAAAGACAAAGTGGGAAGAGGCACATTCAAATGGAAAATAACTCAGAATTTTCCAGAAATGTTGTTGAAAGATTCCAAACCTTAGAACCAGGAAGTCCCAAAAGTCCCAAGATGAATAAATGAAAGGAAATTGATGGTAGACATACTTGAGTAAAATTGTAGAATGCCTAAGGCAAAGAGAAGATCTTAAAAGCAACCAGAAAAAAAAAAAAAAAATCACTTCCAACGATGAGAATTAGACAGATGGCTAATTTCTTAACAGTAGTAATAAAAGAATAAAGGCAGGGAATAAAATGTTCAATTTTATTGGATAGAAAGAAGTATGATTAGTGCAGATTTTCAAAGAAGCAAAAATATCTTTCAATAATGGAAGCAAAATATGTTTTTTAGATGGTCAAAAGTTGAGGGTAGGGAGGGGGACAGAGGGGAGCAAAAAGGGATGTAATACAACAACAATAAAATATATATATATATATATATATATATATATATATATATATATAAAAAGTTGAGAGTTTTATCACCAATAGATCTTTGCTAAAGAAAATTTAAAAAGATGCACTTCAGGGGAAAAAATTCAGATATTAGTAAATAGTGGGTAAATTTAATATAATTTGACTAGATAAAAGAATAAATTAATGTATAGATTGTGTGGTTATATAAAAGGCATAACTATGATACTTAATATTAGGATAGCATTTAAGCTGTGGAGAAGGTCCTAAGAGTTAAAGTGATATGAGGCCTTATATTCTGGGAGGAAGGTAAAAACATTATTAAGTATGTGAAAATACCTAGAGTAGCCATTGAAAGAAGACTCCTAGCTGTCCCTCATACCCATTGTCCCTATCCTATATAATGAAACCTCAGTGTTTAGCTGGTCATGTGACCATTTTTCAGCCTTTGAAGTTGCAATAATTGAGGTGCAGTGGATTGCATCTTTATTCCCAATACAAGCATCCCCTTCTCGAGGAAGGATTATGTCTCTCTTCCCCCACTGACACCAGGTTTGGACATGTAATAAGCAGTGCTCTTCCTCTGGGAAGGCTGTATTTTCATATTCTGATGATGGCAGCTTGGTCGTGTGGCTTGTGTAGCAAACTGTCAGTGGAAGTATAAAATATGTTACTTTCCGAGCAGAATTTTTCAAAACCATGATGAGGTTCTACCATCTCTCTTTTCCTTCTGCTCTGTCCTCAGCAAGCTTTAAGAAGGGACCAATCTTTCAGCCTGGGCCAAAGAATGAAGAACCAAAGATGTTCATTAATGTACATTAATAAGAGATAAATCTATGTTAAAGCTGCTTAGATTTTGGAGTTTTTGTTACTGTAGCATAACTTAGCCTAAGATGACTGATACAAAAATTAATACCTAGAAATAAACCACTACTATCACAATCACAACAAACAAACCCTGATTTACAATATACAGCACTGGCTTTCAGAATGTAGAGTGGCTAGGAAACTGTTAATGGAGACAGGAGAGATGATAATCCATTGTACACAATGGTAAAATACTGAGAAAACAGTTTCTTATGTTAACTTGGAAGGCAGATAACACACTTAATGAACTTACAGTTTAAGATGAAGAATGTGGGAATACAGAATGAAACCTAAAAGTTGTATATTACCAAAGCATAACTCAGCCTAAGATGACTGATAGACCAAGTGTGACCCATGTAACTAAATACAAGAGCATATCAACAATCAGAATAAAGTGAGTAGATGCAAATCCATGTTTAACAAACAGATTTTCAGATCAGAGGTTAACTCCACATTCTTAAGCTGCATAGACCTAGAGAAACATTCTCAAACTAAAATTCAATTTAGAACAAAATTGTGCAATTCCAATTCAAAAATAGCCTCAGAGGCCTTTATTATGGTTTGAATTATGCCTTTCCAGAATTCATAAGTTTAATTCTTACCCCAGTATCTCAGAGGGAGACTGTGTTTAAACATAGGGTCTCTACAGAAGTAATTAAGTTAAAATGAAGGCATTAGTGGGGCCTCTCATCCAGCATGACCAGTGTCTTTATAAGAAGAGGACATTTAGACACAAAAGAGACATTAGAAAGTTTGGCCACAGAGGAAAGGTCATATGAGGACATAAAGAAATAACCATCTACAATCCAAAGAGAGAGGCCTAGGGAGAAACCAGCCCTGCTGATCACTTGGTCTCGGACCTCCAGCCTCAGAACTCTGAGAAAATAAATTACTGTTATTTAAGTCATTCAGTCTGTAACTATGTTTATGATACCCAATTAGTGCCATTTTGTTATGGCATCCCTAGCAAACTAATAAATCCTTAAATATTAGTAATTAATACTGATAGTAGCAATAATGTAAAACCCTAGATCTTTTCAGGTTATTTCCTTGGCAGATTTCCAAAGATCAAAAAAGTGGCCATGTGCTATGGGGTGATGTCTTCTGGCAACTCCCTCCTTACAAAGACACTTTTAATAATGGGCCTTGGCACAGAGGTAACAAACATTGTGCCCTGGAGCAGGTCTCCCCATTGTCTTCCTCTGTGGGCAGTCAAAGAGAGCCAAAGATGCAATGCTGTTCAGGGGAGTGCCATCTGGGAAGACAAAACAGGGCTCTAGCTTTTGGAGTCACCATTCTGATCCAGTTTTATTGTTAACATTTTTAAGAAAAGAAAGTCCTCTTTCTTCCACAGCACATTGGGCTGGAGACAATGTACAAGCTGATGGTGTTGGGTAATAGCCATATCATAATAATCATTTAAAAAAATAATCTCTCCTACCAGTTCTTGCTGAACGTATTTAGATTCCAGAGATAACACTACTGGGTGAGCACATTTGTCCTTTAAAGACTTCAATTCTAAGACTTCAACTGTTCACTGGCTTTATTATTTGTTATTCATATGGATTAATCAAATTGTTCAAATGCTTCTATTTCTTCCCATAAATGGATTCACTTGATACCATCTCCAAGCTAATTATTTAATAGTAAATGTTTTTCTTATTTTTTTTGTTTTCTCATCTCTCTTCTTTCAATATTGAGGTCTTGTTTCTCATCTGAAACTTCAATATGTGCTTACTTTATATTCCTATAAATTCATACATTGAGGGAATTTTCTTTTGGTCCAGTGTTTTCCCTCCTGGGAAGAGAAAGTTGTATTTATGTGCTCCTAATAAATGCAAGACTTTGTTCTGCTGATCTTTTCTTTCTTCTTATCCCCCTCAGGGTGGTGGCTAGAGATCTGCTCAATCCTCATTTAAAAAATAAAGAATAAAAGACAATATGATACAGTTGGTCTCTGTTGATTACTTAAGGAGTCTGGTGACTGAAAATCCTGATCAAAGGCAATGTGCATAAAAGCCAGGATTGTGAGGGAAGAAGCTGGTAGGGCAGTAGGATTTAGGAAAAACTGACAGCTTTGCTTGTAATTTCAAAGTTGTTCTGAGGCCTCTTCCTTCCCTTATTTCCTCTCTTCTTTTCTACTTATTTTGTCTGTTGCCCTATTTTCCTGCATTTGATTTTCTCCTTCTTCCTGCAAAGAAGAATACTAAATATTAAGTTGTATTATAGGTCAGTAATGGTCCAATATCATCGATTTCACATACTTCCACCTAATACAACAAACAAAATCCAAGGTTTAAAATCTTTATTTTTATATACCAAGAAAAGAAAATAACAGCACAATAGTTTTTTTTTTTTTTTTTTTTTTTGAAATAGATGTTTTACCTTACTTGAAAAAGCAATATGGTTTAGGATTGGCAGCTAGGGCTGGGAGATTAGAATACCACCTCTACCTTCTGTTTGCAAGACCCTAATTAAGTGATTTTGTTTTTTTCTGAGCCTCAATTTCCTCATCTATAAAATGATATAGATAATGAAAAAGAAGGCATCACGATACCTTCTTTTTAGGATTTTTCTAAATAATAAAAAGCATGCCATCTTATAAAGTGACATGTTATTGTGGCATGATACATATATGTATCTGACTATTTTACAGCATGTTTAGATGCTTTGATGATTAATAAAAATGCAAATTACTTAAACTCTTGTAGTTTTTGATCATATGTAGAGGGTATCTACAGGGTAGTTCAAAAAGAAATAAGCATGTTGGGGAAATGTATTGCTCAATAACAAGTAAAAATGTAGGCAACAACTTGTAATTGTTCTTCCATTTCACATGTCTCAAGAAAACAATCATTTTCATGTCACATTTAGTACAACCCCCAAAAAGTGCACAAAGAGTGTTATATCTCTCAGACCACAGCCTACACCTTCCCCATGAATGATGAAACATGAAACCTTCTTGCACCCTCTGCAGGCCTTAATGGAACAGATAAAGTAAAATGATAAAAGTTCAATTGCTGTTTTCAGACTCATGTGGAAGATGAAATTGACTTTGCTGGGTTGTCTCAAATTTAGTGATAAAGCCACATTCATTTAACCAAAAACGTACATCTCCATAGCATCCATATATGGGACACTGAAGACCAACATGATTCCCCAATAGTTAATGCCTTTTGCAATATATCACACACATGGGGCTATGGGCCACTGTGTCAATGTGTGCATGTGTAGAACATAGTGTCAGGAGTCGTAAGTCAGGATATACTAGAGGGGTTTTTCTCACAGTCTCAGGAAGTCCTTGGAAACCACATTTTCCAGCAAGATGAGTCTCCCCTCACTCCATTGTGCAGTCTATAAGTTCCTTCATGAATATATTCCAGGCCATTGGAAAAGGCTTTCAGTTTAAATATTGAGTTGACTCTGAAATAGTGGCCACATAAGTTTTCAGATCATCACCCCATTGACCTCTTGTGTGGACACATCAAGAATCTTGAATTCCTGAAGAAGTGAAAGAATGCCTTATGGCTGCCATTTCAACATGGATGGGATGCACTACAAAGAGTCTGTGATGAGTTGACATGAGGGATGTGTGTTGAGGTTTTTTTGTTTTTGTTTTTGTTTTTTCTGAGTATAGAAATTATTGTGATAGTTCCTTTTCAGCTTCAGTTTTAACCACCTGATTGTCAAATAATATGCTTTTACACATGTTTAAGAATTTTTTAACCACTTTTCATTTTCTCAGTCAACAGCAATTCACACTCTAGTGTAGGTGTCTAAATGATTTTGGAATTTAAAAAGGAAACTTATATTCAAGGAAGTTGGGTACATCTTCCCTAGGCTGGTTGACGGAGCTCTGCCTGGATTTCTCTTACAGTTTATCTGACCTGATCTGCCATTCAGGTCTAATGTTTGTCCCAAGGGAACTCTATGAAATGTGTCCCACCCTTGCTGGACCATAGTTCTCTAGAGCAATGGGTAATGAGTTCCCATCCTCCTCTGGCTTCTCAGGACACAGATCATTCTCTACAGGATTTTGAGGGAATAAGACTTACCACCAATAGCACAGCACCATTTCTCTTAGTTTATTTATTTATTTTAAAATTTTATTTATTTATTATTTTTAGAGAAGGGAAGGGAGAGAGGCAGAGAGGGAGAGAGACACCAATGTGTGGTTGTCTTTCACCCACCTCCAGCTATGGACCTGACTGGAGACCTGGCTTGCAACCTGGTTATGTGCCCTGGCTGGGAATCAAACCAGCAACCTTTGGGTTCACAGGCCAACACCTTATCCACTGTGCCACCAGCCAGGGCCCCTCTCTTAGTTTAATATAGAGACCTGGTTCTTTAGGGGAAGAAAATCATTAGCTTTAAAAAAGTTATAACCCTAACAGAAAAGAAAACAACATGTCACATTCCAGCCCATAAGCAGGAAAAACTGGGGAGTAAAAAATGACTACGCCTGAGCCCTCCAGCCTATTCCTTCTCTGGAAAGCCAAAGCCAACCCAGAGAAAACTCCAGATAACACACTGTGCTTCACTACTCCTTCCCACCTCACTGCCTTTGCCCGCATCCCCAAGACCCTGCCTCTTCTCAGCTCCAGCTGAAGGGAGGATGTAAACGCTTATGGCCTTCCATAGTCCCGACCAGCATGCAGAAATGTTTTGGCCACTAGTGCTCTTATTTGGGGGTATTTTTGCTTTTAATTTTGCAGCCAACACTAAACTCTTATTTAAGAAGATTCTGCCTTCAAGCTGAGAGCGGTCAGCGAGTGGGAACAATGTTAAAAGTTAGCAAACTGCCTATACTTGTTCCTGGACCCAACACAGGTCACAACACAGGTGAAAAGAGGCACCCAAGCTTGGTTTCTTGCAGCAAACCTGTAACATAACAAAAAAGCTGCTCGACCTGATCTGATGCCTCTGTGGCTGCCTATCTTGGGCCTTTCCTAGCTTGCTTTCTCTTTTCTCTCTGCTTAAGTGCTTCTTTGTTCTCTCTCCTGGTGCCTGCTGCCATTATGACCACCCTTTTGCTGTGGGTGCCCATTGTGTGACCTGAGTTTTGCCCAGAGAGGGCCTCGCTCCATGAATTCAAAGTGCTGAGGCTGCTAAAGGAAGATTGTCTGACCACAATCCACCTGGCATCCATCAAAGAAATAAACAAGCTGTGCTTATCACCAAGCTGCCTGGTGTAGCCAAACTGTAAATTAGAACTGTAACGGCCACCCTGAGCAGTATCACGTGGCCCAGGCAAGGCCCCTGATAGTCCCTGGTCTTAACTGCAAATACAAGGTCTGACCAGAAAGTATTGAGCCAATGTCAATACAATTAAAACAGTTTGCGCAGCCAATAATTCCAGGACAGAACTTATATATATAGTTGATCATTGCCCACCTTGCCTTTAGTGTGGTTGTGAACTTATTTTGTCCTTTTGAAGTTGTTATATATATATATATATATATATATATATACATATATATATATATATGTTTTATATATATATATTTATTACGTTTGTGCATGAGTGTTCACATACACACACACACACTGAAGATCGACAGCCAACAGGCAAAATTATGAGGTCTGTTGGGAAAAAGTCCAGCCAGGAAAAAGTCCGGCTATTGTTAATATAACAAGAATGACATCGGTATAACCTGGCAGCTAAGAAGAGTGGACTGGAATGCGCATGTGTGAATAGTGATGACTTCACTGTACTAGTCAGTGGGGGTGATAGAAACTGCTGAGTGAGCATGTGCACCCTTTGGTCATCACATTCAAAATGACTTATCAAGTAGAGCAACAAATCTGCATCAAATTTTGTGTTAAGCTTGAACATTCCTCTGCAGACACTATTTGGATGATGCAAAAGGTTGCATCTCTGGGCAACTGGTGATTGGCAGCTTCATCACAGCAACGTGCCCACTCATGCACATGTCTCGTGCAGAGTTTTTGGGCAAAGCATCAAATCACCCAGGTGATTCAGCCCCCCTACAACCCAGATTTGGTGCCCTTTGACTTCTGGCTTTTCCCCAAACTAAAATTACCTTTGAAAGGGAAGAGACTTCAGACCATCTATGAGATTCAGGAAAATAAAACAGGGTAGCTGATGGAGATTCCAACAAAGGATTTTGCAGAGTGCTTTGAACAGTGGAAGAAATACTGAGAAAACTCTGTGAGATCTCAAGGGGCCTACTTTGAAAAGGGCTGAGACATCATTATCCTAGGTACAATGTTTCTAATATCTTGTATCTTCTTCAATAAACGTCTCTCTTTTTCATAGCACATGGCTGGATACTTTATGGACAGACTTTGGTATAAACAGTGGTTAATTCTGGCTAAGGGCCTATGGGTATTGTGTTGTTTTTTTCCTTTCCTTTCCCAAAGTTTCTATAATCAGAACTTAATAATTTCTATAATTTTAAAAACATGAACCTTTATTTTAAAATTTTTGGAAACTCAAAAGTCCTAACTCATGGGTGAATGAACAAGAACCAGGGGAGCTCAGTTTGACAAGTAGGCCAATTTCTTATTGCCAAAGCAGAGCACCTGGGTGAAAATCAGGGCCACGTTGCAGCTCCAGCAAGCTTCCCTGAGCACAACCCTCGTGCACCTGGGCTGTGTCCTGTCAGCTGCCTGCCTATTTACAGCTGGCAAATTCAGGCTTCTTGCTGAGACAGTGCTGATCTTGCAGGATTTCCAACCAAGGGGGGATGTTAGTGATGTGCTTTCTTCTACCTGCTGCCACCAAATCTTTGCCAACTTTGCCTCAGGGAACAATAATGACAGAACTTCAGGAGTGAAGGCCCAGAGGTTTGTCGGTTATTTTTGGATACACCATTTGGCTCTTTCTACTTTTTCCAAGTAGTCTTATCGATAAGTGAGCTGGAGATAAGGTGGTTTATCACCTCATAGGTGCCTTACTCAAGTTTATAAAACCAAGAGCAGATCAACACCTGTGTCCATTTGACCAAACCAGCCAGATTGCTTCCATCCATCATTCATTCTGAGTCTCATCTACATGGTGCCTTTCAGAGTTGACTGAAGAGCCTGGATGTTTTGGGAACTGTGTTGTCAAAATATCAGTCATTTCTATAGGAAAATAAAACCACTAGAAGATTGTGTATGGCAAGGATATGTGGATGATGACACATTGCAAACATTCACTTTTAATCTGATTGACTTGGCATTGGACTTGAGACTGGGGATGGAAAAGCAATACCAGGATGCCCTACTCCCCTGATATTTGCACAAATAAATGGGAGCTCCATTCAAAACATATTTTCAACCAAAAAGTTAGTTTCTTTAAAAAAACTTTAGGAGTTATTTCAGAAAATTTACTCTCTCAAACTTGAAGAAATTAACTTCAAGCTCTGAGAAAGCTTTCTTGTCTGGTTGCTTCGAAGATAGTTCTGCCAAAATTCGCATAGATATACACAGCTGAGAGATAATAGCAATAGAAGTTGGTCATGAAGCCAAGACTAACTAAGCGAAGTGCAAATCTGCAGCCCTTCCAGCTCTGAGGCGGCATTCTCAAATGCTGAAGTCATCTCATATTCACTTGAGGCCCTCGGAACTGCATGTCGATATGTGAAATTGGAGGCTAATATGCACATATTGATTTTTCTAAGGGTGAGTGTCAATATTTACAATCCCAAGAGGTGGCAACTGATTGAGGCAAAACCAAAGGCATGTGGTGACTGCCAAGGTCATGGCTGAGTAATAATCCTACTCTTCATAATACAGGTCAGTGCGTCTGCTTCCCAATGGTGCCAAGTTATTTAGATGAAAACTGAAATTTCAATTGGCCCTCTGGACAATATCGATCTCTATCACCTAATATCCAGGTAACGTTAAACTCAAGACAAGATGTCTTCTCTCACCTATGCTTAGTTATATTATTATCATCTAGGGATTTGGGAGCCCTTTCGAATTAATTGTTCAGGACTCCTTTCTCCAAAATGATGGGGGGTTTTCCCTCTGTGGTGTGTACCCCTGAAAAACATTGCTTTAATGCTGAGAATGAATTTCTTTTTCCAGGTTTGAAGGGGCAGACCAGAACGTTCAGAATACCTGGCTTTAAGGGAAAGTCCATTTGTACTAAGAAAATGAACAGCAGTGATTCCTAACACTAGTTCCCCATTAGAATCTCATTTCTAGAGATTCTAAGCTAAGTTAATTGGTCTGTACTAGGCACAAGCATCTGTATTGTTAAAAAGTGTCCCAGTGAGTCTAATGTGCAGCAAGTACTAAGAACCACTGGTGTGCAATTACCTTTCCAATTACCTTCCCCATTATGTCTCCTGCCCCTCCACCACATGCATTCCATATCCTAATGTTATGTTTGCACTTAACCATTTTTACTGCTTCTTGTGAAAGAACTTTTCCACCCATATCTGGACACCAAATCACCTGTTTTTCCTTCAAGCCACAGACTATTGCTTCCTCTCTTTGTATATAAAACTTTTTCTAACTAGGTCCCAACTCTTAAATCAGGTTTCTTTTCTTCCTTCCTTCCTTCTTTTCCCTTTACATAGCACCAGTAAACCACTCATCACTTCAGGGCAATTGCAAGTTTGCAGGCTTGTTACCCCTGGTAGACTGGGCTTTCTGAGGTCAAAGGCCATTCATGACTCCCTTGTGCATCTAAAGCATACTTACTCTGCTTAAGAGTACAGTCCCAGTAGCCACTCTATTAATATCTGTTGTGAAGATAGACAAAATTGCAAGTCTGGGATCAGGACCTTTATGAAAATCAAGGAAAACCTGGGTCATTTCTGTATTTGGGAGGCAACTGGAATATTTTTTAAAGTCCCTAATTTGAGGTACTTTGTGCACACAAGACCTGGAGCAAATGCCGCACCCCTCACCCCCCCTCCCCCAGCTCCCCTCCCTATGATGTCCTTTTTAGGTTCAGTTGAAATAACTCAGGTAAGTTCAGCCCTGAGTACCCCGCATGCCTCAGTGATACGCAAAATATTACTCTGTTCTCTGATGGGAAAGAATGCAGATTTGTATTCCAACCAGGAAGATGGATGGCTATCAAGACAGTCAGTGTTAAAATTGCAGGGTAGATTGTTTATCTTGGATCGGGTGGCAGTCCTTCTTCCCTCTTATTTCAGGGTTTCCCCCAGTCTTGGCCATTCTCCCACTTTAGATTCTTCCTTCTTTCCATTCATTGTATGACTAATTATTGAGTGCAAAATTTTTATAATTCAGCATCACGCAACATTTATTGTGTACACAGAGAGGAAACAGATCAGAAGAATCAAAAACAGTACCCACATCAGATCTTGTAGGATGAATGTCTGTGGCTGGGAGAATATCCTGGAATCTTCTTTTAAGAAACTCTGTGTCACCAACACTCTTGATAGTATAGAAGATAATTTGTGTAGAAAATCATTGATTTTAATGATTTTGAGTAGAAAAGTACTTCATAAAACCCTACTCTACTGTTTTACTCACATGTTTCACTTATAATTTCCCTTTGTATGTATGCAAGAGTTATTTTTGATGAAATTTTGTGTTTAAGTAAGAATTCTTTCAATGTGTCTAAAGATTCAAAGCCTTGGCCTCTGAATTGATTTTAATTTGCTATTTTCTATAGCAGTATATAAAATAATGGTACCCATATTAGTTTGCTAGGGCTGCCATAAAAATGCTGATCACAGACAGGGTGTCTTTAAGCTTTTCTGTTTCTCACAGTTCTGGAGACTAGAAGTTCAAGACCAAGGAGCTAGCAAGGCTGATTTCTTTTCTGACCTCTCTCCATGGCTTGTAGATGGCTATCTTTGCCCTCTTCCATCCTCTGTACCTGTTCAAATCTCCTTTTCCTGGATTGGGACCCACCCTAAGAATATCATTTTAATTTAATTACCTCTTAAAGGCTTTATCTCCAAGTACATTTTATTTTAAGGTAACGGGGCTAAGACTTCAAATATGAATTTGGAGGAAATATAATTTAGCCCATAACACTGCCTGACAATTGATGGTTTCTTAGTTCAATAAAATTTAGAGTATAAACCTCAGAGAATTGTAATGATATTAAATGAGTCCCCAGAGCACAAGAAGTACTATCTGATCCTTAGCTGTTTATTATTACCTACTTCATAGGGTGGTTGAAAAAGCTAAATAGGATAGCACTTGCAAAGTGCTTAGAACAGACTAGCATATAGTGAGCACTCAGTTAGTATTAATTTGGGACTATTTTCATACCCATAAAACTAAGTTATTGAGGAAAAAAATTACAGATATCATACAATATTTTGTAAAGCACAGTTTAAATATGCTTTAAAAATAGGAAATGATTTTATTTTTAAAAATTGGAACTTGATGCTAACATCGAAAACCCTAGTACACAATTAAGAAAGCACAAGTTGTAGCTATGACTTCAAGCATAATGCTTGCAAGATTAATGTACAAAAGTGTTTTGTAATTACCTAATTGTCTGGCACTTCTCAAGTCCTATTTTTTAACCCCTCTGTTTCAAGCCAAAGACATCTCCAGTGAGTGTGACACACTTATGCAAAATGCATTAAGCTTTTACGGCAGAACTTCGAGACCACCAATAGCATCAAGAGATTAATAATTGGAGTAAGGAAGATAAATGCCATTTATGAATAATTTAGCCTATCATTAGAAGTTAGACACTTGAGAGCCCGAATACTTGGGAGAATAAACAGAAGCCTGCCTTTAATGGGCTGTAATTTTAAATATGAGGAGAATGTTGTTGCCAGTGTCACTTAGAAAAGTTTAAAACACACTTCTCAATAAAAAACAAACAAACAAACAAACAAAATCTCCCTCAAAATGAGGTCACTCAGTTGAGTCATTTGAGATAGAGATGAATACATTTCTGATCTGATTTAACAACTGATTCTTTGTCATCCTGAACAAGAGAAGTAACCTTTTTAAGGTAAATCTATACAGTTTCTAAACCGCACACATATTTTATCTCTACACTAAGCATACCCCACCAAGCCATACTTTTAGATTGCTTCTTCCATCCTCGATACCCGGAGCTTTTCACTGAGTCCACCCTTATTAAAATTTCTGAAAAATACTCTATACTTTCTGATATTATCAACAACTCTAGGAAGAGTTTTTACATTTTACCTTTGGTTTTAGTGTGTAAATTTCCCATCTGTGCCATCAGACTCCAAGGCATGACTCTGATGACACAAATTGCCATTCAAGTAAGAGGGAAGGAGTTTGCGCAGGAAATACAGTACAAGTCTGTAGGTTACTCTCTGTAAAGAAGAGTACAAGTCTCTGGCAGAGACAAAACTCACCAAGCCCATTTCATGTTCTTCCCTGGCACACAGCTAAGCTACATTTCCTTAACCTCCTTTGTAGCTAGTGGGGCCATATGACTAAGTCTCAACTAATGGAACGCATGACACTTCCGGGCCTAGCCTGAAAATTCCCAGAGTCACCCTCCACTATCTCATTGTCACCTGCCACCTGGATGACGCTGCAAGTCTAGAGACCATAATGCTCAGTACAACCTTGAGAAACAAAGCACTGTAAACAGTAGAGCCACAGTCTAGAAGGAACCTGGATCCTGAATGGACTGTAGGTGAGCAGACCTTCCTTTTCCTCCTTTACTGATCATATTACAGTGACATGATTGAGGAACACACTTTTACTGTGGTAAGCCACTGAGATTTAAGAATTATTTCTTACATCAGCTAGCTATATCTACCTTGGATACTACAGGTATTGAGTTTCCTGGTAGGAATACTATAAAGATGAATTATTTGTTTGCTTTTAAATTTATTCAACAAGTATCCCTCAAACCCACCATGAAAATTTACCCTGCTGGGTGAAACCTTACAAAGCAGCCTGATAATAATGGTTAAGACTCTGGACTTTATATCAAAATAGGGGTTTGGATCTTAGCTTTGTCACTTATCAGCTCTGTGACCTTGAGCACATTAGTTAACTTTTCTGTGATTTAATTTTCTCATCTGTGAGGTGGGGGTAATGATAGCTGCCTCGTAGGGTTGTCCTGAAAATTAAATGAACTAACCAATGTATGTAAAATACTTATTAGCTCCTTATCTGGTGCTTATCTCAATAGAAGTTGATGTTGTAAAATCTGCACAAAGCTCTAATTTTCCAAATTAAACATAATTTGAACTATTATTCATAGTCAACTTTATAAGTACATCCCACTTGCATAGCCATAGTGCTCAAATCCAGTGACATCTCTGGAAGTAAACCAAAGAGCATGATCATAAAGGCGAGTTGCCCTTGTTTGGACAAATAATCACACCCTCTGACAGTGCATGCTGGGAAATCTCATTTCAGCTGAGGAAAAGTATAAAGTTACTGTCAAGTTTATTTGCAGATTTGGAAGAAGAAGAAAGAAAGAAATGGTAGTTATAGGAGGGATTCTTGTCCTCAGATAGCCCTAATGGTATGTTTTTTTAGCACGCTGAGGCTTTTCCAAGGGGCTGGGCCCATTAAATAAATATATGTTTCTCTTTACTTCTTTAAAACTCAGCAATGCAAAGATTTATGTTTATTTAGTATCTTCATATTTGTTTTCATAGCCAAAAATAAAAATAAAAAGTAAAGTCTGCTGAGCAGGCACTTCCTTGAGAAGATCCTGCTTACCCTGTCTTGCCCCAGTCAAGTTTTTTTTGAAGAAAACACTAAGTGCTATTTTCCAGGAAGAATTAAATGGGCTGGTATTCAGAGACTTCATTAATCCGAAATAGGACCAAAGGAAAAAAACACCATCAAGAAAAAACCTGACAGAAGTCTTAGGGACACTGACATGAAAAGACATCAGCCCCAGGAAAAGGTCTTCCTAAAAAAGTTTATATTATGTTGTTGTCTTTTTTGTTTTTCTATTTTCCCTAGGCCTGTAGCCCTGGTTTCAATGACCAACAGGTAATGAACATGAACTTTCACAATGTGAACAAAGAAACTGAAAAGAATAGGAGATGTGCTCTCATAAAAAGTTGGTGACTTGTTCTAGGAGAGAAGTAAGGTACAAGTAACCCTTCCTTGCCTATTCTACACTCATGGGTTTTACCAAAAAAAGAGTGTTTGAACAAAGTCTAGGGCATTAAAAATGGGAAGGCAGTAGCTCCCTGCCATGCTGGCCAGGCAGATAGCTTGGTCTATTTTCCATCACTAACTGAAGGGATCGCATTGTCCCAGACCCCAGAAAGGTCGGTTTGAACTTTAAAATCTTCATTTTATTTGTTCAGCAGTTTGCATAGGACAGAGGACAGAGCCATTTGTAAGAGATGAACACAATTTTGTTAATCTAACCTCAAAAACTGGAGAAAGGGAGGAGAAGCCTCTTCAGGGCACTGGCCCTTAGTGGGCAGAGATGGTCAGGGATACTCTGAGCAGGGCCTGGGAATGCTGCCTTGAGGAGATTAGATCTGCTGTTTCTGAGTTTTTTGAACAGTCTTGGTTAAGGTGGGCTAATCTTATTATCCTTTTAAAGGTCTTTCATTTTAAATGAGTGTTCTCTTTAAACAAGAGAAGAATGTCTTGTCTATGTTACCCTTCAGAATCAGAAAGTTAGCCTAACAAACAGAGTTAACTGATTAACTTTTCACACCAGTTTCACCCCTGACAGGACCCAGAATTTCTATAGCAACCTCAAGACACCCCTGGGAGAAAGGGGATGGCTCTGTTTTCATCTCATTCTCCCCACAACATTCCACACTTACATCAAGAGCCTGTGTGACTATCTTTGGGAAGTTTAGAACTGAACAAGACTTCAGGAAGGTTATAAAGCAACAAGAGACCCCAGAACAAATCCTTGCTAAGGGGAACTTTTCAGGCCTGGAAGTAACTTGTCTTCACTAAACTTCCTCACAGCCACCCTTGGCTATTTAAGGAACTTAATCAACTCAATTTAATCTTTACAGTAACCCTATGAGGCAGAACATTTATTATCCTGTTTTATAAATGAGGAAAACTGAGGCTCAGAGAGTTTGGGTAACTTCCCCAGGGTCACCCAGCTGGTAAGTAGCAGAGCTTGGATTCCAACCCAGGCAGTGTGACCTCAGAGTTTATGGACTTTAGTAACTATTCTACGTACCCTGAAATATGGAACCCCTAAGAGAAGAAGAAATGAATCTCTAGCAGTGGAAATGCAGGTTAGTCAGTGGGGAACTAGTTTTGAGTGATGCAGCCATCCTAATACTCTATACAACACACTTTGCAGGAGTTCATCAATTCCTGAAAGAATCTCTCTGGTAGATAGCCTAGGAGTGCCCAGCTTCAAGCAGTTTCTCCTATGCCTCACAGTTCGCCTCCCCTAGGACATCATTACCCTGGCAGATCAAGTACCACGGGAGGAAGCCGCTCTGTTTCTCCAACCAAATAAGCAAGTGTATTCACATTTTCCAAGATCCCTGATGATGAGCCTGAATAGAAAATTTGGCTTCTGATTAATAAGCACCCTTACCTTTATACTTCCTGAGAAAGCACTTGTGCTAATAATACGATGCTTAATCATGAGATGTCTATCAAAGGAAGGGCAATGACAATGGAGAAATGTTATTGGACCAAGCTAAAATACCATGTTCTTTAAAAAGTCTTCACCCAAAGACTTGTGCCCAAATCACTTGTATTTGTAAAAAATGCTGCAATGCAGAGATTTTGTTTTGTTTTACTGGTGATTTCAGGGTGCTTTCCCATTTTTTAAAAGAGTGCTGGATCTGGAAGTGTTTAAGCATCACTAGGCACAGTGATATTGCTGCAGATTTTAGGACAAATCTATTGCTCCCTCTGTTCCTATTAGAACCTTCATCCCTGCATTTGGAACCTGACACATTGCAGACTGCCCCATTCCTCCTTGCCTGTCATTATCATGTGCAGCTAAACACTGGGTTTGAAATACATCATCGAAACTGTCCAAACACAAACCCAAGGGTATTCAAGAGTGCCCGGGAGGATCAGGGTGTGAGGCTACAATGACTCAAATTGGCCAAGATTCAAAATGCCATTTAAAATCAAGCACAAAAAGGCTGTGCCTAGGAAAAGATCTAGGTTGACACCCATAAAGGCACAAAGGCTTGTTTTCTGAGCTTTTGGGGCCCTGCCTTTCTCTGCCTTGCCTTTGTCACTCATTCTGAAGGGACAGAAAAAGGTGCTGTTTTGGAAGAAGCCTGGCCAGAGGTGTGCCAACAGACCAAACCCTGGCAAGAATGCCTTTCCCCAATTCTTCATTCTGAAAAATACCTCAGATCCAGTCTAATCACCTAGAGATGACAGCATGAGGGGACATCTGGTTGTTATGAAAAACAAAAAAATATTTATTTTGACCTTTCAGTATAATGTTACTGGTGAACTTAAAATACAGAACCATCATTTGGTATAACCAAGCCTGCCTGGTCAGGTTACATTAGGTTATGCTATAGTAACAAGTGACTCTAAAGTTGCAGTGGCTGAACCCAACAAAGGTTCATTTCCCATCATACTACCTGCACATCATACTTCAGCAGGGAGGCACTGCTCATCATAGTCTTCAGAGACCCAGGTTGATGGAAAAACCACCATCTCCAATGTCTTGGGTCAAATGCCAGAGGCGAAGAAAACCCCAGAGAATCTCAGAGTGACAGCAAAATGGTCTGGCCTGAAAGTGACACCATTTCATTTGCTCAAAATGTATTGGTCCAGAGCTAGTCACATGGCTCCACTCAAACACAAGGTTTAATCCTGCCTCTACTGGCAATGGGGATCACTAACACTCCCCCACCCACCCTGCACTGCCCATGCCACACCTGTGACAAAGTTGGAACTCCAGACTAACTTTCCACATACTGTGGCTTTAGAACAGAAGCATAGTTCACAGACCTTTGGCCTAGCCTGGCTATGAAGTTTATCTAGTAGGCCTTGTGGATGGAAAATGTGAACCATTTAAGCTGCGTTCTATAACCTAGAACTGCAGCTTTGGTCAGATACCTCAGTCTTACTTCAGAAGAGATCAGAATTTCTGATTTAGTCCCAGAGTAATTGACTCCCATCCTCAGGTTTTGGGAGTCCTCCAGATGGGAGAGAATATGGAAACATAATGAGACCTCTGGACCCTTCCCAGCCCTGAGCCCTTGCTCCTGGGTAGGAGGAAACCAGATCCCTGGAACAGGGCAGGGACCCTAGGGAATGACTTTTCTGACATTGGTTCCAATCCCGTGAGAGATCTGTGATACCTTCCATATCTGCAAAGTAAGCAAGAACCCACCTTGCCCAGGTGTATATGGCTATTTTGGGAAATGTATGGAGATCCTCTGATCCATAATATATATATTCAATTAAAAAAGGGGTACTTAATTCATTTTATCATTAAACATTTTCTGTCAACAGTGCCTTAAAGCATGCACAGAACAATTTGAGGGAGGGGTGAGCAGCAGCTGTAATTTGCCAATTGTTTTTGCTGATATAAAGATATAAAAAGGTCCTCACAATATTAGAAACCTCTGCTCCCTGCTCAGACCTTTTCAGTGAAATTATGGACAAAGAAAAGCAGCAAGTAAATGTTTTGGTGGTTGTTTTGGCAGCTGTATTTGTCTTCTAGGAGAATTATGCCCTTAAGGGTGGGGTGAGGTGGGAGGGCGAGAAGCATTTTGAGAATATCAGCCTAAAGTTCTGTATAGTCAGTATTGACAAGACTGTTGCCTACTGGTAGGTCAGCACATGTGACATTTGGTCAAGGGGCAGCATAAAAAGCACTAAATAATAACTATAGAGTGAAACAGAGGGGGTTATACACACAAACTCTCAGTGCAATGACTGAATGCCTGTCATCACCTATTTCAGGTGGGTCAGAGCAATTGCCCATGGGTGTAAATGAAGTGAAGGACAGACCGGGGTCTGGATCATGGCAACATTTCAGCCCATGATTTCTGTCATGTTAGCACAATCCATAAACCCAGTTGTCTGGCCATTTCCATTTGTAGTAGAGCTGATGAAAGTGGTATAGGGCAAGGAATAAGAGCAAGACCCTCAAGTCCATCTCATTCACATTTCTAGTCTGTGTTCCCCCTCTTGTTGGCAGAATCTTCTGGAAGTGTGGGGAGAGGGCTTCCTGAGGTCATTCATGATGGCTGAGACCATAGCCACCGGGCATCTGGGGAAAACCTTCCAGTCAATTGTTTTCCCTGTGCCAGTGACCACAGATCATCACATAAGCTTGTAGAAGTCAGCCCACTACACCACATTCATAGGGCCAAAGAAAGGTTTGTAGGCTGAAGACAACTGCTGTGACCTCTGCTCTGAGGGTTGCTCATAACTTGGATCCACAGAGGTGTAGCGTTCTGGTTACCCCAATCAGGTCCTCTCACCGGGGAACCCTGACAGGAGGTGAACAACATGACATATTGTTATGTTCAACTGGGTTATTATGACGGCTGTCGGAAGCTCAGGCACATGCTATCATTGTTGGAATTTCTGGGAAGCAGAGTGACTGCGTAGACAGTCCTCGAGCCTGAGAAAGTGAACAGGCCACTATGAGCTAATGGAGTGAACCCAGATGATAGAAGGGACTTAAGAGGAAGGACAAGGGCAGCAGGGCTTCCCTTTGCCAGTGAAACAACCCCTTGAAGCTGGCAGTGGAAGGGCCTTGAGTGGGACCCAAGAATTGGCACTCTGAACCAGCTCCCAGAAATCCCAAGGCAGGTGGTGCCACATTTTGGCAGATGGCAGGTTTCTAATATATGTGGCATCCTGTGGACATAGGAAACACGGTTTTTTGTCTTTCAAATGTTGGTGCAAATCTCTGGAACACAGCAGCTTGCTGCGTTGAAGAAGAGGTGGATCTTGGGCAGCCAGTGGGCTCAGCAAGACAGGGTCAGCCGGCCTTAGTATGGAAAGCTTTGGGTACATTGCCAGGGCTCTGTGTTCTCATCCCAGGCACAATGACAGGGCCAAAGGGAAGAGTAAAAGGATCTTTGGGGAACAGAAACATACCTGTGGGTCCTATTTTTAACGGGATTGAGTGTGAGTCACCTGTGGAAATGGAGCCCCGCACAGAGACGCAACTCCAGTTGACTGTGGAGACTTCTGTGTCTAGGATGTGGGCTCGCCTGCTAGCTGGCTAATGCTCTCATTAAGGTCTGCCCTTGCTCTTGCTGAATGTGTTTCTGTGAAATGAAGATCAGCATTATCTTGGTAGGAGGACCTGATCTGATCCTCTGCCACAGGATCTTGCGCTTATATCATCATAAAACCTGCCTCAGGAGCTGTGGTTGTCACATTTTTTAAACTGGTCTCAGTAAGTTTTAGGAAACCCGGACATTTTTCCTTTGGGCTCTTGCTTTAGAACAACAACAACAAAAATATTTTTACCAGTTATAAAGAGAACACTTTTCTTTGGGAGTAATAATTCCATTTGAAAGTCTTCTTCTGTAGAATACAACTTGTTGTTTTTAAGTCAATGCCTCTCCCACTATGGTCTTCAGAAATATTAGAAGGTCTTTTAATACATTCTCAGGGGTCTATATAAACAAATGGATTTTTTCTATTATAAGTGAAAAGTACTGTTTTAGAGCAGTGCCATGTAATAGCAGTTTTAAATATAGGACCCAGAAATAAAATTCTCCCTGGCTTCATAATGACTTTAGGTGGAAAATCTCCAAGGATGAAAAGCATTGTGTGCCAATTCATCTGGATGCAATTCAATTCAAAAAGTATTATTGAGCTGTGGGCCTGATGTTGTGGCAGGCACAAGAGAAAAGAGAGTAGCAAGGTTCCTGGTTCTCCAGGGAGAGAATTATTGCACAAGAAGCAGTAGGAACATTCTCCCCGAGGGATTCAGGAAAACCTTCTCAAAAGGATGAATTCACCAGGATCACTGGGGTGGGGGTGGAGAGAGAGAGAGAATCAAGCAAACAGCAAACTTCACAGCTCCATGCCCACCCCACCATCCCTAAATGGCATTGCCTGTAGTTTAACATGACTGGAACATAGAGTTTGAGGGTAAGACTGACTGGGAAAAGTGAAGAACTAAGCCAAGGTCTTGTATGCCATTCTAAGGAGCTCAGGCTTGTTGGCAGGACAACATGACAACACTTCTGAGCTATAATGCCTTTTTGATATCTCTCTCTCTCTGAATATCTATTATTCTGTTTTGTCTGGAAAGTTTAAACTCTCTCAAGGGTCATGTTTTATTGGTCTCACACTCCTAGGTATAAAGAAGTCAAAAAGACAAAAAACTATCGTCTTAGCAATGCCACCAAAATTCCAATTAGAGAAAGAAATGTCTTTGTTGGAAAATATATATATATATATATATATATATATATATATATATATATATATATATATATATGTTGTTGATAAAGCCATGTGGTAGATCCCTAATAGTTGAGAATTTGTGACTTTAACTATAAGAGGGAAAAGAATTCTGCCTTATTGGGGAGAAAGAATTTGGGATCTTGGCATAGGTCTCAGTCCAAAGAGAGTTGCAGAGAAGACAGAGGAGAGAAATATGGGAAATGGTGGTATATTGAGGATAGGTTTGAATTTCAGGGCAGATTTGAACTTGGATGTATAATAGAAGCCACAGGGCAGAATGTGATGTAGAATCCAAGATGACCCTAAAAACATAAGGCCCTGGGAATGTAGAGTCATCTTCGAAAGTGCTTTTGATTCCCAAGGCTATGATTTTGAATTAAATCTTGATCTTAATTTTCTGTTCTAATTTGGCTAGGCCATGCTGCCTGTTATTTGGTCAAAGACAAGTCTAGATGCCACTGTAAAGATTATTTTTGAACATGATTAGGATTTAAAATCAACAGACTTTGAGTAAAGCTGATTATTCTCCATAATGTGGGTAGTCCTCACCCAATCTGTCAAAGGCTGTAGAAGCAAAGACTTAGGATTCCATAAACCTAGCATTGCACCTAAAGACTGCATTGTTAGAAGCACTGACCTGAGTTTTCCACCTGCTGGCTTGCCCTGCAGATTTTGGATTCAAGACTGCAACATCAACTCTTACCTGAATTTCCAGCCTGCCAGCTTGCTCTGTAGATTTAAAACTTCTCAGCCTTCACAGCTGAAGAAGCCAATTCCTAAAATTTACAGATAGATAGATGATAGATAAACAGATAATAGATAGATAGATAGATTCTATTGGTTCTTTGTCGAAGGAGAACCCTGAATAACACAAAGTCAAGTAGACTCCAAATGATATGTGGGTAATGCAGCTCTATAGAAGACAGCAGTATATATTCAGGTCTTGGGTAGAAGCAAACTTTTTTCACAATTTGAGAAAATGCCCACATGGTTCTTCTTTTGTTCATTGAGAGGTTCAGTAAGTTCTCTGTGGACTATATTGCTAGATCTTGACCCAGTGGCCATTCTCCCTCATTCTTTCCTTATTAAAAGAATCCTAATTTTATCTTGATTAGCAATGCCTACCTACAAACTTAAATTTCCCAACCTCCTTTGCAGCTAGGTGTTGTAATGTGATAGTTACCACCAATGAGACTAAAGAATTGTGTTACCTCTTTGGAAAGTGTGTAAAAGGACACGTTCGACTGGCATGTTCTTTCACTGATTTGCCCTACCCTCTTCCTCATTCTGCTGCCTGAAACGCAGATGCTGAGTCCTGTGGTACAGCAGCTGTGTCGTAATTATAAAGATGAAAGTCACTAAGAATGGTAGAGCTTGAAGGTGGAAGGATTCTGGAATATTGAAGACATTTATGATTATTATAATCATAAGAAAAAAACAATAATTTTTTCCTTGCTTATGCCAACTTGGTTTCATTTCCTTCCCCTGACAGCTGGATGCACACCCACCACAATCTTAGGCACTGTTGGATTAAGCAATGGCCTTATTTGCAGAAGGCCAGTAAAGTGAGGGGCTGAGCTTAAATGATCATATCAACTAGGCATCACCTTGAATGGAACACGGAAGGGGTAAGTTTATGTGGGCTGGAATGGACAGCTGGATGGAGAAGTGCTAAGGATACGTTATCACCAGATGGGAGTGGGAGCAAGTGAGAGGGTATTTTAAACTATCAATGCTAGTTTAAAAATATATAAGCATAGTTAAAATTATAAGAAGTTCACTACAAATTGTATACCTGGATCTATAGTCCAGATGTGTCTGGTTTAAACAAACAAACAACAAAGAATACTCAGGGAAATGACCATCAGCTTTTTCATAAATAAAGACTAGTATCAGCCTATTATCTCCAACACTTTCATTTTATTTTATTTTCCTCTTATGCACTCATTCATTTATTCAGCAAAGATTTACTAAGCAAATAGGGACTAAGCACAAAGATGAATACAATAAAGTTCTTGCCCTCCAAGAGCCAAACCTTGAGTGGAAAGAGAAACGTAAGCAGGTAAACAAACCAACAAATATGTAAGTGATATAGGCATGATAATATTAAGTCATTAACCATAGGGGGTGTCCAACAGAATGAGGAACAGTTCCATAGCACAGGAGACATCTGAGCTGGACTTTGACGTTTAAGTAAAAGTTTCCCAGTAAGAAAAGGGGGAAGGCCTTCGGAAACCTAAATATAGAAGGAGATTTGGCCCTTTCAGATATCAGGGGAAGCTTCTCTGAGGAAGCCTCCCTTGAACTGTGATGTGGGCAAGACGCAATTAATGAGGAAGAAAGAGAATTCTGGGCAAATGGAGCTACAGATACAGAGGGCCATGGAAGGTGGGATATGACAGGCAAGAGGGATTGAACTAGAACTCATCATAGGTGAGTAACAGCAAGAGATGAGGCTGCGGAAATACTTCAGGAGTTGGAACAATACAGGGAAAGAGCATGTTAAGAAGTTTTTAAATGTTATTTTTTGTGAAAGCACTGAGAAGTCATTGAAATGTTTTACGCAGGTGGGACTCCATAACCATC
Organism: Noctilio leporinus; assembly: GCA_004026585.1. Lineage (NCBI taxonomy): Eukaryota > Metazoa > Chordata > Mammalia > Chiroptera > Noctilionidae > Noctilio > Noctilio leporinus. Next base: position 5,493 of record PVIW01011838.1, on the reverse strand, counting down.
GTAACTGCTAGCAATGTGAAGTGCTTAGATGAAAGAACTAGTTTTTCCCTGTAGCCCTGGGACTCTGAACTCCCACTGCAACCTTTATAAAGCCAAGCTGCAGGCTCACTGTAAGTATCAGAAGATTTTGCCATCTCTAGTAGCCCCATAATTCTCCTTCTCCATAAAGGCACGCTGCAGACTTTAATAATTGTCAGGTCTAATTATGAACAGGCACTGCCCTTTAAACTTGCATAGGAAGCCCTTTCCACTCCAGCGTCCACCCTGTCAGTCTCTGAATGGCCTCCTGTGAAACCAAGTGTTAGACAAAGCACTGAGAAAAAATGCAAATAATAGCAGGAGGTAATGCTATCTGCACGTAATACAATCTCCAGGAAGCAGGAGCCGGAGCTCAACAGATACCACTGCGTTGATGGCTGCATTTTATTCATACCCTACAGAATATGTCATCCCCCAGAGTTAAGCTGTGACCTGAATTTCCAAGGATGTTGCCTGAATCCTCAGCCATTAGCTTGGAGCAAGGCAAACATTTAAGGTTGGAACCCAGGGCTTCCATAGTTATTGTAGGTAAGGAAGATATCTTGGATTTTGGCCCAGCTGAGAAGGAGTTACCTTTCTTTTCTTTCTTTCTTTCTTTCTTCCTTCCTTCCTTCCTTCCTTCCTTCCTTCCTTCCTTCCTTCCTTCCTTTCTTTCTTTCTTTCTTTCTTTCTTTCTTTCTTTCTTTCTTTCTTATTATTGTTGTACTTCTGCTCATTATAAAAGTAGTCATGAGGATGTAAAGTGCAGCCTAAGGAATATAGTCAATAATACTATAATAGCCTATATGATGTCAGATGGGTGTACTAGATGAATCAGAGTGATCACTTCATAGTTTACATAACTGTCTGATCACGTTGTTTTACATCTGAAACTGTTACATTACACGGCAACTGTAATTGAAAATTACAGTTGAAAGAATATCTTGACACTGACACAGACACACACATATACACACCCACACACACACACAAAGGACACCCAGAGAAATTCCTGAGCCAGGCCCTTAGAGCACATTTTATTCAAAAAGGTAACAATGTAGGCTAGAGGGTTAAAGGAAAGAATGCAAAGGCTAAGGGCTACTACAGCTGACATGCTTTGATTCCTAGGGGCCTCAGACTGTTCTCCAGGGAAAAAAAAGACCCAAGGTCAAATGGGAAAGGGTGGGAAAAAAATAAAATAGGACTCTGCCTTAAATTGCAAGTGGCACTGTTAGGAATGCTTTGCTGTCCTTTTGGTTGGAGGTAGCAGAACCCGATCCTTTTCCAGAAACCTGCCTAGGACTAGGGAGCGGATTTTAAATGCAAACAAAACCCCTTTTATCCTCAAACTTGAAGACGCCAGAGGCCCTAGATTCCCAGCTTTTTTCATAGTCAAATTGCCTACCTGGCCTTTGCTTCGCCCTGCAGAAAGCGAGCCTCTTACAGATCAATCTTAAAGATTGTGCCACTAAGAAGTGACCATGTAAACAGCTTAAATGTAGTAAGTGGCCAAGTCTTTTTAAGAGAACTCAGTCTTGTCAACTGACAAAAAGTTAAGCAGTATTTTCCAGACAACACTGAGAAGGGGTGACTGAGCCATTCCTGCCCTCTATCCCCCATCCCCATCAGAAGACCCCTGTTTTCTTCACTGCCTCCATTCCTAGCAACCTCAGGTTCTCCCTCACCCTTGACTTTCATCAAAATATTCCCCTAGTCACTTCTGCTCAATGAGAGCATCTTAGAATTAAGACTTCTGTCTCAGAGCAGCGGGGGGAACACAGCTAGTTTGTAGAAACAAGTTCTAGAATTTTAGTTACGATTCTCACTGAGCATCTACTATATTCGTGTAGGACTGATTTTCTGGTTATTGCTGCTTGGGCCCCATGATAGACATGATTTGTCTTCTCAGCAGGCTTTTCTTGGGGATTGACTCCTCCCTATTCCGTAACAATTGTGCTTATTCTGTGTGGTTTGGATAGAATTTCCCTCCCCTCTCCCTCCTCTAAGACAGGGCACTTGGCCCCGGCCTGGTCACTCACAGTATTCTAAAGTCCTTTGCAAAGTGACTGGCTCAGAGACAAGAATGTTATAGTTGTTGACATTTGGAGATTCTTGATTCCCTTTGATTGCAGCTCTCTGTGCCCTATTGCAATAAAAAAAAAAAATCAGTTAATACAGCAATTAACTTTCTCCTTTGTTCATAAACAAAATGGCAATTGAAAATGGATGTGCATAAACAAATAACTCCTCATTTTTAATGACTGATTAGGTAAGACTGCTGCTTAGAAGCATAAACTTGGTGCAGGAAAGGTCTCCTAGGAATGCCATGAGAATTTAAAAGACAAAGGCTGAGATGAGTCAATTGTATACAAAACTCTCTTGGCTGTCCCACCCTCATACACATTACTTGACTTAACGAAACTTGCACACAGTATTTGTTTGTGTTTTCTCAGAAAGATTTTTGCTGCTGATGACAAAGCTCCGAGAGTATCCCTTTCTTCAGAATATAGAAGCAATTTCCCTTAGGCACAATTTGATTTATGGAAAACTTGAGTCCATTTTTTTAGTAAATCCATGATGCTGCTTTATAAGCAATATTGGCCTTTTTCTCTCTGCTTTCACTTTTAAAGGAAAATTGTGATAACTAACCTATTTTCAACAGTCCTTTCACATTCATTGCATTTATACTTACCGGGTATGACGTGGTTAATAATCTTTGGGTAAACACCTTGGAAATTAAGCAGAAATTGACAAAGTGCTGCTCACAGGCAAAAATGCCTGGACGTGGTTGCTATGGCCATTTTTAATGACAATCAAAATAGATACTTTTAGTTTATTCCACTCATGTGATTCATTTAAAAATGCATCAGGAAAAGAACTCTATATTTAGTAGGTAAGTCGCGTACTCTGGAAAATTTGGGATCAGAAGATTTTAAAACTAGCTTACAGATTTGGAGCAATATTGGTATCCTAAGTTTAGTGTACACCCCCTGGAAAGGCACTCATTATGGTGGGGAAGAAAGGGAAGCCACTTCTGTTGATGCCCCCCTGTGCAGAACACTGACAAAGAGATAGAGGCCACATGGTGCAGAGGCTGTCTGCATAATTGCAAATGTCCCTTCCAGTTCTTAGAGTCTAAGGCTCTATGTATTTCCTTTCCCCCCTTACGGCAAACAACCTTGATTATAATTTGGCTCCCCGTACACCTTGCCTTTAGGGAAAAGCTGTATCGGCTAGAGGACATGAGTATCTGGTCCCATTTGCAGCTCTCGTGTAACATATTATTAGGTAAGAGAGACACCAGGCTCCACATGAGCCTTTGCTTTCTCACTAGCTCTGTGATCCCCAGCAAGTGTCTATGTTTCTGATCCTCTGGGGCTTTTTAATCAATAAAATAAAGACAAAAATGAATGCCTCCCTCATTCATGTGTTACGATGATTAAGTGACATAATAGATATGAAGTATTTAGAATATACCTTGGAACAAGATATATTTACTCTAGTTATTACTACAATTATAAATAAATCAGAAGGTCTTCTGATTTGTTATTTCTGTGTGTCCTTTTTTAAAATCTTTATTGTATTTTTCCCAGTACCATACAGTCTCCTTATAACCCCCTCTCCTCAGCAGTCTGCAGTGTTGTGCATGTCCATGAGTCCTGTTTCCTTGATGTGCAATCTCTCTACCCCCACTGCAACTAGCTGTCATCCTGCTCCCCATCTACAAGTCTGTCCCCATTTTCCTTGTTCAGTTTGTTCATTAAATTCCACAGATGAGTATTCGTCTTTCTCTGACCAGCTTATTTCACTTAGAATTATGTCCTCCAAGTCCATCCATGCTATTGCAAAGGGTAAGATTTTCTTCTTTTTGGCAGCCAAATGGTATTTCATGATGTAAACGTCCTATAGTTGTTTTATCTACTCATCTACTGATGGACACTTGGGTTGCTTCCATATCGTGGCTATTGTAAATAATGCTGCAATGAACACAGGAGTGTTATGTTTTGGATTCCTTTGAGTATAGTCCTAGAAGTGGGATAGCCATATTGAAAATCAGATCCACTTTTAATTTTTTTGAGGTATCTCCATACTGCTTTCCACAGTGTTTGCACCAGTCTACACTCCCTCCAACAGTGCAAAAGGGTTTCCCTTTATCCACAGCCTTGCTAGCACTTGTTTGTTGATTTACTGATGATGGCCGCCCTGACAGGTGTGAAATGGTATATCATTGTAGTTTTAATTTGCATTTCTCTGATGATTAGTGACATTGAGCATTTTTTCAAGTGTCTATTGACCATCTGTATGTCCTCTTTAGAGAAGTGTCTATTCAGGTCCTTTGCTCATTTTTTGATTGGGTGGTATTGTTTTTGGTGTTGAGTATTGTAAGTTGTTTATAAATTCTGGATATTAACCATTTATCAGATGTATTAGTGAATATGCTCTCCCATTCTTGGGTTGTCTTCTTATTTTGTTGATGATTTCCTTTACTGTGCAAAACTTTTTAGTTTGATGTAGTCCCATTTGTTTATTTTTTCTTTTGCTTCCCTAGCCATAAAATATTGCTATAAACAATGTCTGAGGTTTTGTTGCCTATGTTTTCTTCTATAATTTTTGTGATTTCAGGTCTAATATTTAAGTCTTTGATCCATTTTTAATTTATTCTAGTGTGTGGTATAAGAATGAGATCTAGTTTCATTTTTCTTCACATATCTGTCATATTTTCCTAACACTATATTGAATAAAATATCTTTAGTACATTGTATGTGCTTGCTTCCTCTGTCAAATATTAATTGGTTACAAAGATGTAGGTTTATTTCTGAGCTCTTTGTTCTGTTCTGTTGACCTATGAGTCTGTTTTTCTTATACCAGTACCATGCTATTTTGATTACTATGGCCTTATAGTATAGCTTGATATTAAGTAGTGTGAATCTTCCAACTTTGTTCCCCTTTTTCAGGATCACCATTGCCATGTGGGGCCCTTTGTGGTTTCCTATAAATTTTTGAAGTATTTGTTCTGGTTCTTTGAAAAATATATCATTGGAATCTTGATAGGAATTGTATTGAATCTATAGATTGCTTTGGGTAGTATGGACATTTTAATGATGCTAATTCTTCCTGTCCAGGAACATGGTATGTTCTTCCACTTATTTGCATCTTTTTAAATTTCTTTCTTCAGTGTCTTATAATTTTCCAAGTACAAGTCTTTTTTATCCTTGGTTAGGTTTATTCTTAGGTATTATATTTGTTTTGTAGCAATTATGAAGGAGATTGTTTTCTTTTTCTTTTAATTTTATTGTTGTTATATTACATCCATCCCTTTTTTGCTCCCCTCTGTCCCCCTCCCCACCCACCCTTTCCCCCCAAAGTCAATCCCACCTGTTGTCCATGTCCATGGTTCCTTTATACTAGGTTCTTGTCTAAGCTGCTCCCCTTCTTTGCCTCTGCCTCCCCCCTCCCCCCAACCCCTTTCCCCCT
>PVIW01011837.1:18442-35393 GCA_004026585.1 Noctilio leporinus | reverse complement strand
AAAAAAAAAAAAAAGAGGAAGGAAGAAAAGAATAAAGAATGGGTTTAGAAAGGCTGGGGAAGGGAGGAATACTTAGATTGAGGACTGGGAATGCGTTATAGCCGCAGAGTGAATAGACTTTAATTCAAGAGTAGGGGAGGGTCTTGGGTATTTAGGTGAATTGAGGTATAGGGGGGATTAAGAATATGTGAGGAGTAACTTTTGCAAAGGATATGTTAGGGCTTAATAGTTCATATTGCTCTCGGTATAATTCAGGTACTTGAGATTGGCAGCAATCCCTTTCCTGATGCTGCCTCTTTTTCTTGGTCAGGACTTTACAGTCTATAGTCTATATTCTAGCCAGTCTTGGCGCATGGCAGGGCCTCTGATTGTCGCAGTAGAGCTGATTCTGAGTGTCCGCCCCCAGGTAGGCTGGGCCTTCAGCAGCCTGGCTGGGTTTTAGTGCTACCGGTGTTCTGGAGCTCGCAGGGAGCCCCCTCCCACTCCTGGCGGAGGTTCCTGCCCAGGACTCGCTCCCAGCACTTCTGCAGGGCAGCCCGCAATTTCGCTGGTCCCTGTGACGACTGGTCCCGCCCCAACTGTCAGATTTTTCATGTCATGTGAACAAACTGTGATCTATTCATACAATGGAATACTACTGAATAATAAAATAAAATAAAAAACATACTGTTGATTCAAACAACATGAGAGGATCTTAAATTATTCTGAGTTCTAAATTACCAATGCTAAACAAGTAGCTGTGCCCCGCTTACCTGGCGGGCCCTGCAGCCCTAACAGAAGCAACTGAGCTGTGCTAAGAATAAGGAGGGTCTGTCAAGTGGTGGAGGAACTCCCAAGAGCAGGGGTCCTGGCCCAGCTGCCAACACAGGTAGCAGCTGTGGCATCAGCACTGTGAGATAGTGCTGTACTCTTTTGCCCCTTCAAGTCATACATATACTACTACATCATGGAAGAGGAGAAAGCAGGCATCACAGCCATCTAGATCCTTACCGTTTCTCTTCCTCTGTTTCTGCAGCTGCAGGCTTCCTCCTTTTGTTCCCGGAAAGACCATGAAGATTCCTCCCTCTTATGTGCCTGGACCACCCCTTCATTCCCAACCTCCTCCTACATGTATGACCTCTCAGGCCCCAAGTGAAATGAGAAATGATTTGAAAGTTTCAACTCCCTCCTCTCCACTCTGAGGCCACCGAACAAAGTCTGTGCTGCGACACTCTCCAGGGTTTCAGGAGTGTCTTTGGGACACCTCGCAGACAAAAAGACCCTGTTGAGACTCAAAGAAAGGGCTTAGTGCTCTGTAAACTCTGTTGATGGCCTGTGGTTTTGTAACCAGCAGGGTTGGGACTCTCAGACCAGACAGGGATATCTTCCTTGGGATGAGAGGGTGAGGGCAGCAACATTAGCATCCCTCTTTGCTGAGGGTCTTTCTTGTTTTCTCATTAAATCCTAAAAAGCTTTAAAAGTGGTACTATTTATTTGCCATCCTCATTTTTACAGCTGAGGAAACTGAGGCTCAGAGAGATGAAGTTACCTGCTCAAAGCACACAGTGGTGAGAAAAAGGCTTTCCATACAGCTACAGATCTATTTATTGAGTAAAAGAGGCACAGTGGACAACCCAGGGACGCACAATCAGGACTGTGTTTGGGGAGTTCAGTCAGGCTTCCCCAATTCCAATATGGTAAGGGGCAGGCATGCTTGCATTTTCTAGGTTTGGCAGGGGTTTTTGCCCTCAGAGCTCCGGAAGGTTACTATTTCACTATTCTTAATGGACTGGCTTGGCAGTGTTCTCCCCTGTGCACTCAGCAGCGTCAGGGGGGCATGAGGGTGACATTTAGAGTCCCAGTGGGCAGGATGAGCAGGTGTGAATTGTGAGGCCACCCCACACCCAGCAGTAAAGAGGAGGTGCACCCTCTACCCACCAGGGTAGTGTCAGAGGAGGCTTTCTCCACTGTGCAGTGGCAGAGAGCTGCTGTGGCATCAGTGAGGTCACATGGGAGCGCTCATGAGGCACTCATAATGGTCCCTGCCACTGAGGTGTCCCTGGAGCCCTGGAAGGAAGAGGGAACTCCACCCCTCAACTCCCAGCAGTAGGAGAACCTCACCCTCAGGGCTTAATAAAGGCTAAGTGGGGAACCTGGATGTCCAGTCACTGGCAGTAACGGGGCAGGAGCCTCACTCCTTGAGCAGTGTCAGAAAATCCAGCTAAAACAGAACGTTTAAATAAGACCCAAAGTCCAACATAATACCCAATATATCCAGGTTTCAATGCCTGCCTCTCCCTCCTAGCCTTCCGTGTCAGGTGGGAGGCCAGGAGGTTGGAGCTATCACCTGGCGAAGTATCTGGGTCTTGGGTGGCATTGGCCCCTCAGTCACCTTGGTATTGGTGAGCAGCGGAGGCTGAGGGGAGGGTGCTATGCCAGGTATAGTCCTATGAATGAGGGTTGGGCAAAGATTGGTATGAAGGACTAGTACACACCTTTATTTTTTGACAAATCCAAAATGTCTTTGTACTTGTTTTGGTTACTTTTGGAAGGTACAGTAAAGCCTGATGAATTTTAATTAATAGGCACCTAGGAAGTATCACTGCACACAGTACTGAAGTTTTCATAATTTCTCACTGTGCCTGCAGTTTGGGCTGATCCAGATTTATGTCTATGATCATATAGATCATACATATACATACATATGTGTGTGTGTATATGTATATATGTGTGTGTATATATGTATGTATGTATGTATGTATTTTTTTAAGGTTAGATTCAGGCTTGACAAATAGCCATTTAAAAACACTATTGGATTCTTACAAGTTTTATCCTTAAGTCATCTGTCACTTCTGGACTCCACTCCCACCACAAGAAGGGGAGTCACTCCAATGTCTGTGAACTGAAATCTTCAGAAGTTCTTCATTTTCAAACTTAGAATCTGGAAGATTTTATTCTTCATAATTGCAAAAGATTTCTTTCTTAGTATTTTGATTTTTTGCATGCTGGCACATTTGAAAAATTATTGATTGTGCTGCTTCACTTTAAAAAAAAAAAGTTAATCCTCACTTTGGCAGCACATAAACTCACCAAGGACTTTTTTCTTTTTCCATTGCTTTTTAGAAAGAGTGAGTGAGAGAGGAAGGGAGAGAGAGAAACATCAACGTGTGGAGAAACATAAATCAGTCGCCGCCTGTACACTCCCGCAAACCAGGGATCAAACCTGCAAAGTAGGTATGTATCCTGTCTGGGCTTCAAACCTTTAAACATTCGGTTACAGAATGACATTCCAACCAACTAAGCCACACTGGCCAGGGCATGGGTAGCTTTACTTTTAACACTACTTTTGGGGAGAAGCAAAAATAAATTTGGATCTTATCATATTCATTGTATCAATCTATACGATCAGAGCTCTTACAGTTACTGTCCATTTGATATCTTCCTTGTGTTACCCTCCCTCTGAGTCATGACAATTCTTTCCTGACACTTGTGAATATTATTTTAAATTTGAGTTGTGTTTTTTTAATTACAACATGAAAATCCTCACAAATATTTCAACATGTTATGGAGCCTAAAACATTAACTAAGAGAATTCCTCTGGGTTTCCATGGCCCTACTTTGGATCCTTTAAAATGAGTGATAAGATTCTTTACTACCATATGAGATATTATTTCATATTTTCATGATATGCAATACAGTCTTTTTTCTTAATTTAATTTTATTGTTGTTGTATTACATCCATCCCCTTTTTACTCCCCTCTGTCCCCTTCCCCACCCACCCACTCGCCCACAAAGTCAATTCCACTTATTGTCCTTGTCCATGGTTCTTCCATACTAGGTTCTTGTCTAAACTATTCCCCTTCTTTGACTCTTCCTCCCCCTCCCCCTGCTACCCTTCCTCCTGCCCACTGAAGGCCTCTTCACAGTGTTCATATATCTGCTTCTGTTTTGCTTGTTGTTTGTCTTATTCATTATTATCCTGTAATGGGTGAGATCATATGGTATTTGTCTTTCACTGACTGGCTTATTTTACTGAGCATAATACTTTCTAGTTCCATCCATGTTGTTGCAAAGGGTAGGAGTTCCTTCTTTCTTTCTGATGTGTAATATTCCATTGTGTAAATGTACCAAAGTTTTTTGATCCAATCATCCACTGACGGGCACTTAGGTTCTTTCCAGCATTTCGCTGTTGTAAGTTATGAACATGGGGTACATAGGTTCTTCTGAATTGGTGTTTCAGGATTCTTCAGGTATAGTTCTAGTAGTGGAATTGCTGGATCAAAAGTCAGTTCCATTTTCAGTTTTTTAAGAAAACTCCATACTGTTTTCCACAGTGGCTGCACCAGCCTGCATTCCCACCAACAATGTACCAGGGTTCCCTTGGCCCCACATCCTCACCAACACTTGTTGTTTGTTGATTTGTTGATGATTGCCATTCTGACAGGTGTGAGGTGGTATCTTATTGTGGTTTTAATTTGCATCTCTCTGATGGCTAGTGATATTGAGCATTCTTTCTGCAATACAGTCTTCTGATTATTGTAAAAGCTTTATTGAGATATAATTGACATAAAGTACAAATCACATTTTAAGGTGTAAAGTTTGATGTTTTTTAGTATATTCACAGAACTGCAACATCACTACAATCCATTTTAGAAACCTTATATCTCCCCCACAAATACCTTACTCATTAGGAGACAATCACATTTCCCCGAAGTACTAAGGCTTTGTTAAGCACAAATTTACTCTCTATTTCTATAGATTATCCTGTTTTGAACATTTTATATAAATTAAATGATGCAGTGTGGGGCTTTTAGTGTCTGGTTTCTCTCACTTAGCTTAATATTTTCAAGGTCCATCCATGTTGTAGTATGGATCAGTACTTCATTTATTTTCCACTACTGAAATATATTCCATTGTATAAATATAGCACAGTTTATTTATCCACTTTTTAGTTGATGGACATTTGGGTTATTTCCACTTTTTGATTATTGTGAATAATGCATATTGATAGACAGGGATCCCTTCTCTTTGGCAGGCCCCACAGCTACCTGGCAACTAACTGAACAGCATGGGTGTCCCGCCCAGGATAGCAGAAACTCTGGGGAGCAGAGTCCTGGCCCAGTAACCCCTGCAAGAAGGGGCAGCTTTGGGATCGGTGCCTGCAGCTCTTCCTGCCATTTTTCTTGTGAACACTGGAAGGGAGAGGGAAAGAGAGCTTCTAAGAACAGCAGTGCTCACACCATCCAGATCCTGCTGGGATTATACCTGAAGTGATGGCCAAGGCAGGCTGGGAGGGACATACTTACTGTATATAGTTCTCCATGCAGGGGGAGCCTGAATTTGATGGGTACTAAATAGCGAGCACAGAGGAAAACCATTGCAAACTCAGGGACAACCCAATGTGCTGAACATACCCCTCCCCATTGATCAACCACACCTTAGCACTTGAAAACCTCCCTGCCTTTAGTTTCTATGAAATGATCTCAGTCTGAGTTCTGGCCTTTCTCCTTGGTTGCAATAGCCTTGAACACAGGGCTGGGCAAAGGTAGGTTTACAGTTGTGAGTACATGAAACAGTGTTAATTTTGTAAGTTATTCTTTTGTGTGATAATTCATAACCTATATGCCTTTTTCCACAAACAATGGTAAACCTACTTGTGCCACCCTTGTAATGTCCTCCTTGGGTGTTCTTCCCAAGCTGGAGCTGAGGAAGAAAGATGGGGAGGCAGAAGGATACACAGGGTGGAGATGAGATACTACGGGATGAGATCTTGTAGGGAGAGGTGCTCAGAGGTCAAGGTTTCTTCTCCTTGAATGGGCATCAGAGTGGCCAGGCTCCCTAAAGTGTCATTGGCCCCCATGTGTTAGCACTGAGCATGTACATTCCAACAGGCCCAATGATTGCACATCTAGGAGGGTTTCTTGTGGATACACTATCTCAGAAGATCCAACGTCTAATTTTGTTACATCAAGCCTCGGTCACAAAAGGTGGGAAAACAGATACACACTCTCAAAAAAAAAGGAAGAAAAGAAAAACCAGAGTCAATGACCCAATTAGGGAATTAAAAGAAGTAGATAGATTCAAGAGACATTAAGGAGCAGAATTAATAAGACTTGGCAGTCAATTAGATATATAAAAATAAGAAATGATTATTATAACCTGGATGGCCAGTACACACATACACATACACACACACACACACCAGAAATGAGAGAGCCACAGAAAAAAATAAAACAGTGACAAATGTGTAACATCAAAAGAGACAAGGCCTCAAATTTAGCCAGTCTATTCCTAATGGTAGCTCCACGCATGTTCCAAGATGCTGCATCAGGGATCATAGACTGGGAACCTCTGAATCATGCAACTAACCTCCCATTCTGATGCCAGGATAATAAGTATAAATAAGCTTCTCACATAAATCTATCAACAGAAAAACATAATCAGGTCATGAACATTTTGGTCTGCCTGATATTTATTTCATTACTTTCTAGATTATCAAATTACTAGTCCAGTGTAGGTGTAAGATCACTGTGATTCCATTCCTATGGCTCTATCTCCAAACTGAGTCCAGTTCACTCTGAGACCCGGGAAGGATCAGGTTTCAGGATCTGTAAATAAATGACATCAGCTCTTTTCTATCCCAGAAACTCTACATATATTTACTATTCCCTCTCCCTAGAAAGATACCTTCTATTTTATTCTACTTTGTTTGGCTAACTCTAATTTGCCTATTATGACTCCAGCTTCAAGGTTATTTTCTCCACAAAGCCTTCCCTTTTCTCTATATTTATCTGTCTTGATTATGTGAAGTAAAGAATTTTGCACATTCACTTTTGATTTCCCAATATCTAGCCCATAATCTGTGCTGAAAGTACATGTAAAGAACAATACTGATTCGATTTTTTTATATCTTTTCAGAGTGCCAAGAAAAATGCCTTGTACATAGATCAATAATATATATATATAAATACTAAATGTAACAAGTATAATCTTTCTTTTTATATTTCAAGAAAAAAATATTTCAAATAATCATAATACCAAAGCCAAACAAATCCAAAGAAAGCTCCAGGAAACAAAAATATGCAAATGTACCAAGAGGTTTTACAGAGTAAGTCCATATGGGATTTTTAAATGAAAACAACACCAGTGCAATGGGACTTTATTGTGAATTGGACCTGCCAATATCAATGCCGAAGAAGCCAATTCTAAAGCCAAATAGCAGCATTTGTTTCCTAAACACTGATTGAAACAAATACTTTTCAGTTGCCATAGCTTTTGGATCTATTTTTGAAAGGCACTCTGAGTTGTAGCAAATAATAAGGAAATTTTGGCTCCATTCATTGCTGTTTGACATCCAGGAACCTAACCTTACTATTAAGGCCAGAAAACACCAGCTTCACAGCCACAAATGATAACTTTCCTTGGTTCCAGGCAGCCAACTCCAGCATACCCTTCACGATAGTTTGTCATTTCTGCTGGTAGCATAGGCTTTAAAATTGAACACAGACTTAAAGTAGCCTACAAGTTTAAAAAGGAGTTAAAAATTAGACTAAGCCTCATGTCACTGCATAGAAGCACTGACTATCTCTTTGATACTCTGTGTAGCCCTACATGGTTTTATTTTTCAATTATAGAAATTTAAGGGTTATAACCAAAGCCCAGCTTTGGTTGCACCAGCATTGGCTGTCTGTGTTTCAGAAGCAGTGGAGTCTCAGAGAAAGTAAGGGTGGGAACAGAGGAGATGTGGCTGGAGGCAAAGCTGGAAAGGACAGGGGGAAGGCAAAGACTAAGGCAGTGTCTTCCTCCCTGAGACCTGGGCTACAGGGACCACATCCACAGACGTTTCAAGAATCACACCATAAGCCACGGAAGGGTCTGTGCCACTGTGGCCGGGTACGGTGCTTAATCCTGGAAGACCTCACTGCAGAGGTGCTGGAGCCAGCAAGTATACTTCCAAAGATCTCAAAGTAAAGCCCGTTCATTCCATGTTACTTGCAGCTTGGAGTCTGTGATGATCAAGAGTCGGGTTCTCTTATCACAGCTACAATAGCTGTGGGTGGTTGGATTCCTCACATCCACAAGTGTCTGACTAGAAAAGGGGAACAACCCAAAATTACTTGGGTTATTTGAACCAACCCTCTTCCTCCTCTTTGTTGAACTGTAACTGTAACTGGACCAGAAGAAATAATGAAATAAGTGGAATTTTAAAAACAGCTAAATGGAAAAGCAGTCAATTACTCTAGACATGGTAAAGAAAACATTTGTACATTCTTAGGCTCAAAGTTTGATTTCAAAAAATAAAAAGCTTTTCATGTGGCCACAGTTGTATGTTGATTGGCTGGATTTCTCTTATGGGTTATATACAAAAGTGGAATCGATAAGCCATTTTTGCAAAAGTAATTTGTCTCAAAAATGTTCTGTTTGTGATGTGTTTGGACTATTTTGCTCATACTTTGAAATTACTTAAATTTTAAGTCAGTTCTATATTAAGAATAATCTTAAAATAGAATTTTGGAATATAGTTTTACTATAGTTGATAACATATATTGAATCTCAGATGCCATCCATTTCTATTATGCACCATTACTTTACCAACACATGTAACTAAAGAAAGAAATACTGCTCAGAAACTTGTGATTTGCCATTAACAATGAGATGTATACCAATATCAGAGATGTTAGAATATGAAAACCCTCACTTAGAATTGTTGAAATAGGATAGTGGGATTATTTGATTTGCTGAACATTTACTACATGGCAGGCCCTGTGCTAAGTGCTTTATTGACCCAGAAATTTTATTACCCCCACTTTAAAGATGTGGAAACTGACACTCACAGAAACTAAAGTAGTTTGCCAGAACACATTGATTTAGTTGATACAAAATGGCAAAGTGGGATTACAAACCTAGATTTGCCTGACTTCAGAACCCACATTCTTACCTAGAATTGAAGTTAAATTTATCAGCATTTCAGTTTTTGGCTTAAAATTAAAACCTTAGTGGTCTTTTATTGATATAGTAACTTTCAGTAATTAGTACATTTTTAAAAATTATTTTATCTTTGTCAGTTTCTAAAGAACATTGTAGAATTGAAGCTAATGTGCCAGTTAGTGGTGCATCAGAAAAAATTTTTCTGCTTGGAAGTCTTCACTTAAAAAAGAAGATTTTTAATGTTTTATAATGTAACACTATCAAAACAAAACTAATTTAAAAAATATTATGGAAATTTTCAAAAATACAGAACAATAAAGATAATAGTATAATGAAAACATTTAAGAATATACCATCAATCCTCCATATCTGCAGGTTTTGCATCACAGAGTCAACCAACTGCAAATCAAAAATACTTGGAAAAAAATGTTATGCTGTGTCTGACATGTACAAAGTAATTAGGCCTGTAATTGCTGTCTCCATACTGAACATGTACACATCTTTTTTCTTGTCATTATTTCTAAACAATACAATATAACAATTATGTAGTATTATAAGAAATCTAGAGATGGTTTAAAGTATATGAGAAGGTATACATAGGTTATATGCAAATACTGTCCCTTTTTATATAATGGACTTGAGCATCCTTGGATTTTGGTGTTCCCAGGGGTCCTGAAATCAATCCCTGGCAGACACCAAGGGATGACTATATACAAAATTGGAATGAAGTGTAAAAGGACCTGAAATACCTCTCACCCAACTTCAACAATTACCAATTGTGAAGGGAAAACTCAGACATAAAACCAATGAAAAAAGAATGTATAACTTTCACTACGTTGCCAGAGACATCACACTTCAGAACCACTGAGCTCTCCAAAGAACTGAGCAGGTCTTGAAAGAAAAATAAGTTGCCAATATACTAGTTTGTTTCTCACATAATTATCATGTTTCAAGGGTTTTCATCAGTCTGTAAATATCAATATTGCAAAAATTAGGAATAAAGTTGTTTGCTTTATGTCGTTAGCAGCTCACAGGAAGAGCTTAGGTCTTCATGTAGAGATTAGTATTAAACTAGATGCTTCTGTCCTTTTTAAAATTATTTAAAAATATCAAGTGTTTAGAGTTTTTGTTGTTGTTAGTTTGTTTTGTTTGTCTTTTTTATGACTGTAATTATGTGCTAAGCCAAAATGGCAGCAGGGCAAGTGTCATTCCTGCTTATTTTGCCCCTTCTTCTGGCCAGTTCCTGCCCCTTAAAAATAGACTTGGCCATATAGGTTTATTCTACAATTTTCTTATTTACATCATTAACATGGTGTTTTTTTTTTTTTTTTCTTTTTGGCCAATTTAATTTATATAGGAGCCACAGGAGATGTTGATTAATAAACAAAAATTTCCTTATTGTGTGGTTTATGATATTGATGTTTGCCGAATTAACTTCTAGACGCTTCATAAAGTCCCGAGTCGTGCTTTGATCATATCAGTGTTACAGAATTATTTGAATTTTGATTATGCATTTGTCCTTTCTAAGACTAGGAACAAAGACATCCAGTTTGCCTCTACCAACCAAGCTTTTCCTGCAGTAGCTACCCAACTGGGGTGCCCCCAAGCCTGCCAACGTTACAGGTCTGTCTGGAAGTAGCATTCTTTTCTTTTTTATTTTAATTTAATTTTATTGTTGTTGTATTACATCCATCCCCTTTTTACTCTCCTCTGTCCCCTTGGAAGTAGCATTCTTTATTAACGGTAATGCTAAGACTTTACTAGCCATAGAACATGTACAAAGTAAGTTTTCTGGGAGAAGTCTGTAGGTAGCATTTTCACATATGAAGTGCAATCCTTAATTCCTAATAGGAAATTTATCCTACCCAATTAAATTAGATTTTGGAATGCAACATCTATTACATGGTCTCTGCTAAATACAAATTTTTATCCGAATATATCTCAACAGGAAAAAGAGGTTTGGAAGCTATGTAAATGATGAAATGGTCATAAAAATTTAAAGGGAAGCAATAAATGGTACTGCTACTATGTATAGTAACAACCATTGTTCTATATAGTTTAACTAAGCCAATTAATGTGTCACTATTTTCCACAGAATCATTTCTGTAAGTGAATATTTTACAATGTATACAAATACCAGATCATTATATTATATATCTGAAACTAATACAATGTTATATGTCAATTATATCTCAATTTTAAGAAATAATAAATAAAATGTTTATAATTCAAAAAACAATAACTTTTTTAGATTTTACTCTTGATTTATTAGCTTTTAGTCTATTTCCTAAGATATTTTATAGACTTTTTTTTCTGAGTTTAGAGACCTCAGTTGTAATAAAACACCATTTAGAAGGTGTTTTGTTCCTCTTTATACAGAGTTATCAAATCAGGGATTAGTGATAAGCCTGGAAGAAAGAAAGGAGTATGCTGATGTTCTGGTATCATGAGTATTCTTATCAATAGAATATAGAACATTAGTCACAAGCAAATTTTTCACCTTAATTCCCTTCATTCCTAGATACTTAATCTTTGTTTTTCTAATCTTGGTGTCATTGGTCATCTATTGGGTTGACCAAAACGTTTAATTTTTTTTTTCTGTAAAAGGCACATTTTTCATTTTCGCCAAGAACTTTATTGATTTGGATATTCTGAGTATGTCAGCTATTCTCCCAATATTTGCTTCTAGTGGGTAAAGGCTGGGGTGCTGCTAAACATTCTCTGATGCATAAGACAGCCCCACAGCAAAGTGGCCAAAATGTCAATAGTTTCAAGAAACTTCGCAAACCACTTTGATACACTTGATCACCAAACACTACACAAATCCATTTTTGTGTGTGTGTTTCAGTTGCATTTTTACCTTTCTTAAAAGGATAAAGTATAATATGACCAAAATGTTGTGTATTTTCTTCCATCTTCAATGTTAAAATGTCTGCACAAATATTTACCAATTTTGATTTTTTTTCTTTTTAATGCATGCTGGTATGACAGAGGTCACAATATAATCTAACAATATTGTTTCAAATTAAGTTTAAGCTAAGTAAACTTCACTGGAGCCATCGTACAGAAAAAAATAAGCAAACTTTTTGGCCAACCCCAATGCTGCCACAAAGTCATCTGCTTTAGGGTTAAAAAAAATAAAAGAATCCTGGAAATCTTAATCACATTATACAACTATGTGCATGGTGACATCAGCTTATACTGGAAAGCCTGTACCTACTGATCTATTCCATTCAGTATCAATAGTTGAGAGCACTTGCTTTTGGCCTTTACTGAGGTTATAATTATTATTATTCTTCTCCTTCCTCTCCTCCTCCTTCTTCTCCTCATTCCTCTTTACAGAAAAAGTTACAGTTCTTTTGATGTTTCTTCCAGAAGACTCCATTACTGTCATTTAGGCAATTGTTAAGGAAAGAACAACCACCTAGTAATGACAGGACTGAATGGTTTCGGTTAATGTGCTATAATAACTAACAATATCTATAATAAGAAAAGTTAGGCATAACGTGTAAATATTGTATAAGAATTTAATGAACAATTACCCTAAAAATAGCAACACAGTGCAGACAACTAGGACGTTGATACATATTCAGAGCTTTTTAATTCATCCCATTAAGTATGTATTTTATTATAACTAATTGGCACAGGTATTTGAAAATAGAAAACTGTAAATATATTTTTTTTCGTTTTCTACATTGTTGTTTCATTACAGTTGTCCCATTTTTCCCCATTGCTCTCCCCTGCCCCACCCACCTTCCCCCCTCTCCCACTGTCAATCCCCAATCCTGTTGTCCATGTCCATGAGTCATTTACACTAGTAATTCCTTGACTAAACCCTTTCCTTTCTTTCCCCCTTTCTCCTCCTCCCCCTACCCCTCTGGTCACTGTCAGTTTGTTACTTTTTTCCATGCCTCTGGCTCTATTTTGCTCATTTGTTTGTCTTTCACCACCTGGCTTATTTCACTAAGCTTAATACATTCCGGTTCCATCCATGTTGTCACAAAAGGTAGTTCTTTGTCTCTGTGTGTAGTACTCCATTGTATAAACGTATCACAGTTGTTTTTTTTCTCTTTTCTTTCTTTTTTTTTTGATCCACTTATCCACTGATGGGCACTTAGGCTGTTTCCAGCATTTGATTATTATAAATAGGGGTGCATAGGTTCTTCTAAATTGATGTTTCAGGATTCTTCAGGTATAATCCTAGTAGTGGAATCACTGGATCAAAAGACAGTTCCATTTTTAGTTTTTTGAGGATATTCTATACTGTTTTCCATAGTGCTGCACCAGTCTACATTCCCACCAACAGTGCACTAGGGTTCCCTTTTCTCTACAACCCTTTCCAGGACTTTGTTGATTTGTTAATAGTATGAGGTGGCATTTCATTGTGGTTTTAATTTGCATCTCTCTGGTGTCTAATGAAGCTGAGCATCCATTCATATGCCTATGGGCCCCTCTGTATGTCCTCCTTGGAAAGTTATCTGTTCAGATCCTTTGCCCATTTTTTAATTGGATTATCTGTCTTCTTGGTGTTGAGTCATATAAGTTCTTTATATATTTGGAGATCAAACCCTGGTCCAAGGTATCATTGGCAAATATGGAAACTGTGAATAAATTTTGTTGACAGTTATTGTGCCAGTCTTTGCACATGAACATGAGTATACTCTAGCCATTCTGAAGACACACAATTACTAAAACAGACTTATTTTGATGTTAATAACATCTTACTTGTATGTCTTGTATGCAATTGATCTAGGGAGGTTGACTTGCCAGATCCTCTCACACTGCGGGCCTGGCACACAGCTCTCAGAATATAGAGAATAAAATACAAAATGCTCCTAATGATAGTTTCTAGCATTCCTCCCTTTACAAAATGAGAAAGTAAATCTTCAGCGCTGTCCAGAGACCATCTAAGAAACCTCAAAGATAGTTTGCTTGTGAAAGATATCCATGCAGTTTTCTTATTTAGTAGTTGGGGATGAATTTGTGTAAGTCAGTATAAAAAGTTGTCAGAAAAGACAAGGATGAGAGTATATACCCTAGATGTCTAAATATAAGAAACTGTTACATCTTGGATATAGTGAAAATACATACCACAAAATAATAAGTATTAGAAACTGTAGCCTTTTCAGAAAGAGACTTTTGGGGTTTTTTTGTTTGTTTGTTTTTAAGATTTTATTCATTCATTTTTAGAGAGGGGAAGAGAGGGAGAAAGAGAAGGAAAGAAACATCAATGTGTATAGTTCCTCTTGTGCACCCCCAACTGAGGACCCAGTCTGCAACCCAAGCATGTACCCTGACTGGGAATTGAAATGGCAACCCTCTAGTCCACAGGCTGGGGTCCAATCCACTGAGCCACATCAGCCAAGAACAGAAACTTTTGTTTTAAAAAAATTATTTAAGTGCATAACCAAAACATTTTCACAAAATGTTTATAGGCTCTCCTGTAAGTATATTACAGTGACACTTGAAATCTCTGCAAGCTGGGCATAGAATAACTTTTTGCTGTTTCTTGTTCAAAACAAACTGGATACTCAAGCTCAGTATTCTTCTGAAATACCTAATCTTCTCTTCTTTTTCATTTATAAGCTCCCTTTGCTTCATAATTTTAATATTCCATTATAGGTCTATTTTAGACATATGAAAATAGACATATAGTTAAATGAAGAATATGAAGCTTTTAATTTTAAAACACTGAGTTTAAGCCCTGGCTGGTAGCATAGTGGATAAGGTGCCAGCCTGCAAACCCAAAGGTCGCAGGTTCGATTCCCAGCCAGGGCACATGACCAGGTTGCAAGCCAGGTCTCCAGCCAGGTCCGTAGCTGGAGGCAGGTGAAAGGCAACCATACATGGATGTCTCTCTCCCTCTCTGCCTCTCTCCCTTCCCCGCTCTCTGAAAATAATAAATAAAATCTTTAAAAAATAATAAAAATAATAAAAATAAAACACTGAGTTTACCAGATTGTGAGATGTTTATCCACATTAAATGTATCATCTTAATAAAATTGCAACAGTTTCCTTGAAAAATAGCTAAAATATATCTATTTTCTTGTATATGTATACATCTGTCTCTCAATGATTGCATATCTTCAACTGCAATGCTTATTAGTCCCAACTTCAACCAAAGTTACTGCTTTTTGTTCTCTCAAAGGGCCAAAGAAAACTGGGAGATCGGTGACTGAGAACTGTCCGTCATATGCAAGCACCTTAGCAGAAAAAATGGTGCACTTGTGCCTTATGAGCTGTATTACATATACATTTACAGTTTTTTAGTTTTTACTTTTTGAAAGATTTTTATTTATTTATTGTTAGAGAGTTGAAAAGGGAGGGAGAGTAAGAGGAACAGAAATATCAATTTGCCAGAGAAATATCCATTTGTTGCCTCTCTCATAAATTATATATATATCCAATATATATATAATATAATATTGGATCCAAATAATACACATTGCAATTGAGTAATGTCTTTAAATCCACTTTAATCTACAGGTTTCTGTTCCTTATCTTTTTTCCTTGTTATTTATTTTATTTTGTTGTTGTGGTATTACATTTATCCCATTCCCCCTCCCCACCCCCGCTCTCCCATGTCCCACCCTCCCCATCCCTCCCCCCCCCACAGTCAATCCCACATGTTGTCAATGTCCATGGGTTATCCATGCTAGTTCCTTGACTAAACTGTTCCTCTTCTTTGCCTCTTTTTCCCTATCCTTGGTCACCTCTGAACACTGAAAGTCTGTTCCTTGTTTCCATGCCTCTGGTTCTGTTTTGCTTATTTGTTTTGTTCATTAGTCTCCTGAATTAGGTGAGATCATATGGTATTTGTCTTTCACTGCTAGTTCCATCCATGTTGTTGCAGAGGGTAGGAGTTCTTTCTTTCTGCTCTGTAGTATTCTGTATTCTGTAATGTGTAAATGTACCAAAGTTTTTTTGATCTACTCATCTACTGATGGGCATTTAGACTGTTTCTAGCACTTGGCTATTGTAAATAGCACTGCTATGAACATAGGGATACATAGGTTCCTCTGAATTGATGTTTCAGGGTTCTTCAGGTATAATCCTAGCAGTGGAACTGGTGGGTCAAAAGGCAGTTCCATTTTCAGTTTTTTGAGAAAATTTTATAACATTTTCCATAGTGGCTGCACCAGTCTTCGTTCCCACCAATAGTGCACTAGGGTTTCCATTGCTCCACATTCTGGCTGGCACTTGGTGTTTGTTGATTTGTTAATGATGGCCATTCTGACAGGTGTGAAGTGGTATCTCATTGTGGTTTTAATTTGCATTTCTCTTACAGCTAGTGATGTTGAGCATTCTTTCATATGCCTATGGGCCCTTTGTATATCTTCCTCAGAGAGTTGTCTGTTCAGGTCCTTTGCACATTTTTTAATTGGGCTGTCTGTCTCCCTGGTGTTGAGTCATAAAAGTTCTTTATATATTTTAGGAATCAAACCCTTGTCTGAGGTATCATTGGGAAATATGTTCTCCCATACAGTTAGTTCCCTTTTAATTTTGCTGATGTTTTCCTTAGCTGAGCAGAAACTTTTTAGTTCAATGTAGTTACATTTGTTTATTTTCTTTGTCCTTGGAGAAGTATCAATAAAAATATTGCGGTTTCTATTCAACAAATGGTGTTGGGAGAACTGGACAGCAACATGCAAAAAGATAAAACTAGACCACCAACTTACCCCATACACCAAAATAAACTCAAGATGGATAAAGGATTTAAACATAAGCAGTGCCACTATAAAGGTCCTGGAGAAAAATATAGGCAGTAAACTTTTGGATATCCTACGCAAAAATATGTTTACTGATACTTCACCAAGGGCAAAGGAAATCAAAGAACGAATCAACAAATGGGACTATATCAAATTGAAAAGTTTCTGTTCAGCTAAAGAAAATATCAGCAAAATTCAAAGGGAACCAACTGTTTGGGAAAACATAATTGCCAATGATACCTCAGACAAGGGTCTGATCTCCAAAATATATAAAGAACTAATGTGACTCAACACCAGGGAGACAGACAGCCCAATTAAAAAATGGGCAAAGGACC
>PVIW01011837.1:0-18342 GCA_004026585.1 Noctilio leporinus | reverse complement strand
CTTGGTGGGAATGTAGGCTGGTGCAGTCACTGTGGAAAACAGTATGGGGTTTCCTTAAAAAACTAAAAATGGAACTGCCTTTTGATCCAGCAATTCCACTACTTGGACTATACCCAAAGAAGCCTGAAACACCAATTCATAAGAACCTATGCACACCTATGTTTATAGCGGCACTATTTACAATAGCCAAGTGCTGGAAACAGCCTAAGTGCCCATCAGTGGATGATTGGATCAAAAAGCTTTGGTACATTTACACAATGGAATTCTATATAGCAGAAAGAAAGAAGGAACTTGTACCCTTTGCAACAACATGGATGGAACTGGAGAGTGTTATGCTTAGTGAAATAAGACAGTCAGTGAAGGACAAATATTATATGATCTCACCCATTACGGGACAATAATGAGCAAAACTAACAACAAGCAAAACAGAACCAAGTGAATACAAGGAATATGCCTTGTATATGAATACAATACAATTCCTTGTATATGAATACAAGGAATAGGCCTTCAGTGCTCAGGGGGAAAGGGTTTGGTGGGAGGGGGGAGGCAGAGGCAAGAAAGGGGATCAGTTTAGATAAGAACCTAGTATAAAGGAACCATGGACATGGACAACAGGTGGGATTGACTTTGGGTGGGTGGGGAGGGGGACAGAGGGGAGCAAAAAGGGGATGGATGTAATATAACAGCAATAAAATTTTAAAAAATATATTGCGGTTTGTAACATCTGAAGTTTTTCTTCCTATGTTTTCCTCTGGGACTTTTATGATGGCACATCCTATATCCATCTTGAGTTTATTCTGGTGTATGTTGTAAGTTGGTAGTCTAGCTTAATGTTTTTGCATGGCCCTGTCCAGTTCTCTCAACACCACTTGTTGAAGAGGCTATTTTCACTCCTTCCCCCTTTGTTGAATATTAATTGACCATAGAGTCCTGGGTTTATTTCTGGGCTCTCTATTCTGTTCCATTGATCTATATGTCTATTCTTACGCCAGTACCAGACTGTTTTGATGACAGTGGCCTTGTAGTATAGTTTGATATCTATTATTGTGATTCCTCCTACCTTATTCTTCTTTCTCAAGATTGCTGTAGCTATTCATGGGTGCTTTTTGGCTCCATATAAATTTTTTTTTAATTTTATTGTTGTTGTATTACATCCATCCCCTTTTTGCTCCCCTCTGTCCCCCTCCCCACCCACCCATTCCCCCCAAAGTCAATCCTACCTGTTGTCCATGTCCATGGTTCCTTTATACTAGGTTCTTGTCTAAACTGTTCCCCTTCCTCCGTATACATTTTTTAAGTATTTTTTCTATCTCTGTGGAGTCTGTCATTGGTATTTTAATTGGGATTGCATTGAATCTATAGTTTGCTTTGGGTAGTAAAACATTTTAATGATGTTAATTCTCCCCATCCATGTACATGGTATATAATTCCATTTATTTGTATCTTCCTTAATTTCTTTCTTCAATGTTCTGTAGTTTTATGAGGACAAATCTTTTACTTGCTTGGTTAAGTTTACTCCTAAGTACTTTATTTTTCTTGTTGCTATGGTAAATGGAATTTGTTTTCTAGCTTCTATCTCTGGTGTTTTATTATTAGTATACCAAATGCCTTTGATTTCTGAATATTAACTTTATATCAAACTATTTTGCTAAATTTGCATATTAGGTCTAGTAGGATTTTGGTGGAGTCTATCAGGTTTTGTATGTACACTATCATGTCATCTGCAAATAATGACAGTTTGACTTCCTCC
This sequence comes from Noctilio leporinus, assembly GCA_004026585.1. Lineage (NCBI taxonomy): Eukaryota > Metazoa > Chordata > Mammalia > Chiroptera > Noctilionidae > Noctilio > Noctilio leporinus. Next base: position 16,592 of record PVIW01011837.1, on the reverse strand, counting down.
TTTCCAATTTGGATGCCTTTGATTCCTTTTTCTTATCTGATTGCTATGACTATAACTTCCAAAATGATGTTGAACAGAAGTGGAGAGAGTGGACAGCCTTGTCTTGTTCCTAATCTTAACTTTTAGTTTTTGCCCATTAAATATGATGTTGGCTGCAGGTTTCTCACATTTGGCCTTTATTATGTTGAGATATACTCTCTCTATTCCCATTTTGCTGAGCGTTTTTTATTATAAATGGATGCTATAATTTATCAAATGCTTTATCAGCATCTAGCAATATGATCATATGGTTTTTGCCTTTCATTTTGTTTATGTGGTTTATTAGTTTATTGATTTGTGAATGTTGTACCATCCTTGCATCTCTGGGATGAACCCCATGTGATCATGAGGTATAATCTTTTTAATGTGTTGTTAGACCCTGTTTTCCAATATTTTGTTGAGATTTCTAGCATCTATGTTCATCAGATTTTGGCCTGTAATTTTCTTTCTTAGTTGTGTCCTGATGTGGTTTTGGGATTAGAATAATATTGGCCTCATAGAAAAAGTTTAGGAGTCTTCCCTCTTCTTGGATTTTCTGAAATAGGTTGAAAAGGATAGGAGGTAGTTCTTCCCTAAATGATTGGTAAAATTCTCCTGTGTAACCATCTGGTCCAGAGCTTTTGTGTGCCAGGAGTTTTTTGATTACTGCTTTAATTTCACTAATTGTTATTGTTCAGGCTTTCTGCTTCTTCTGGATTCAGCTTTGGTAGATTATACACTTTCAGAAATTTGTCCATTTCACCCAGGTTGTCAAATTTCTTGTCATATAGTTGTTTGTAGTAATATCTTACTATTCTTTTTATTTCTGCAGTATTGGTTTTGATTTCTCCTCTGTCATTTCTGATTTTGTTCATTTGGATCCTGTCTTTTTTTTCTTGATGAGTCTGATTAAAGACTTGTCAATTTTGTTTTTTTCAAAGAACCAGCTCCTGGATTTATTGATTCTTTGAATTGTAATTTTAGTCTCTATGTCATTTAATTCTGCTCTGATCTTGATTATTTCCTTCCTTGTACTTGCTCGGGGCTTTGTTTGTTGTTGTTCCTCTAGTTCTTGTAGCTTTATGGTTAGGTTGTTTGTACAAGCTTCTAACCTTTTTAGGTAAGCTATGAATTTCCCTCTGAGGAGTGTCTTTGCTATGTCTCATAGATTTTGGGCTGCTGTGTTTTCATTTTCATTTGTTTCCAGAAACTTTTTTTATTTCTTCTTTGATCTCATTGTTAACCCATTCCTTACTTAAAAGCATGTTATTCAGTCTCCATGAATTTGAATGTTTTTGGTTTTTTTCCTTGAGGTTGGTTTCTAGTATTAAGCCATTGTGATCTGAGAAGATGCTTGGTATAATTTCAGTTTTCTTGTATTTGTGGAGACTTGTCTTATCCTACCATATGGTCTATCTTTGAGAATGTTCCATGTGCATTTGAAAAGAATGTGTGTTTTCCCTCTTTCGAGTGAAAAGTTCTGTATATGTCAGTTAAGTCCATTTGATCTGGAGTGTCCTTGGTGTTTTTTTGCTTGGAAGGTCTGTCCATTGTTGATAATGGGGTATTAAAATCCCCTACTATTAGTGTATTGTTGTTCATATCCTTCTTGAAGTCCTCCAAGATTTTCCTTATATATTTGGGAGCTCCTATGTTGGGTGCATATATGTTTACCAGAGTTATATTTCTTGATAGATTGTTCCCTTAAGTATTATGAAATGTCCTTCTTTGACTTTTTATGGCCTTCATTGTAAAATCTATTTTGTCTGAAATGAGTATTGCTACCCCAGCCTTTTTTTTTTTATGTCCATTTGCTTGAAATATATTTTTCCATCCCTTCATTTTCAGCCTCTGTCAATTTTTTTGTTCTGAAGTGGGTCTCTTGCAGACAGCATATATGTGGGTTATGTTTTCTTATCCATTCAGCTACCCTGTATCTTTTGATTGGTGCATTTAATCCATTTACATTTAAGATTATTATTGACAGACACTTATTCATTGATATTTTTCCCCTTTGTAATTGTATTCCTCTCTATCTCCCTCTATTTCTTCATCTTTTTAAAGCAATTATGATGTGTCTTGGAGTGGGTCTGTTTGGTTTCATCTTCATTGGGATTCTCTGAGTCCCAATGCTTCCCAAAGCACTCAAGTGCTTTCTAAACTTGAATGACCTTTTTGCTCATCAAGTTAGGGAAGTTTTCTCTCATTACTTTTTTTGAACAGGTTTTCCATTCCTTGTTTCTCTTCTCCTACTGGAATCCCTATGATACGGATATTATTGTATTTCATGTTGTTCTGTAGCTCTCTTAAAACCTCTTCATTCTTGTTCAGTCTTCTTTCATTCTGTTGCACTGTCTTGGAATATCTTTCTACATTGTCCTCCAGCTCGCTGATCTGATTCTCTGCTTCCTCTAGCCTGCTGTTGATTCTTTGTACTATATTCTACAATTTGGAAATTATATTCTTCATTTCCTCCTGGCTCTTATTGATAGTTTCTATGTCCTTTTTAATGCTGGTGTAGTTCTTATTAAGTTCCTTGTAGCTTCCCTGGAGTTCTTCCTAGATCTCCTAGAGTTGTTTGTAGTTTTCTCTGAGCTCGCTGAGCTCATTAAATTTCTCTATCATTATTTTGAATTCCACATCTGATAGTTTGTTTGCCTCTATTTCATTTAGCAGTCTTTCTGGGGATTCCTCCTTTCCTTTCGGTGATGGACTGTTTCTTTTTCTCCCCATTTTAGGTATCTCTTCTTGTTTGCTTTTGCTTTTTAGATTGGGTTTTTGGGTTTTAATTTTTTGTGTTCCCATCTTTGTGGTGTGATGTCATAAAAAAGGGCACTTTATTTACTTCCTGGATCCACCTGTGGTGATGTCAGATCATTCTATAGTGTGGGCCTAGTCAGCTTGTTGGAGCCAACCAGAGACCTACTATCTTTTTCTGTGCCCTTCAGTTTTTATTCCAATTAATCTATGCTCAGCTATTAGGTGTAGATAATGCTGGGCAGGACCGATTAGTTCAGTTGTAAACCAATCAATCTGTGATCAGTGGTCACCTTAGGCACCACTGAGCAGGGTCAATTAATTCAGCTGCAATCCAATCAATCTGTGATCAGCTGCCAGGCTCAGTCAGGCACCCCTAGGCAGGGTAGGTTGACTCCAATAGATGGGGCTACGAAGTCCTCTTAAGCGGATGCCAGTTGGTGTAGGGTAGTCTGGTATAGGGGATGAGTCAGCACTGGGACCCTGTTGGCTGCTCCCTGATTTCTCTCTTCAAAGCCACCACTCCAAACTCTCCTTAAGCATCTCTAGTCCACTCTGCCCTCCCTCTGGTGGAGCCCAGGGTAAGTGGGTGCCAATGTATTTTTGAGTGTGGTCACTTTAATAATTCTCTGTCTCTAGTACTCTCAGGCTAGCAAACCCCAAGTCTTTTAGCTTTTCACAGCTGGATGCTGTTTTACTCTCAGTTGTATTGCTGTAGGCTGGGAAGCCCAGCTGGGGGTTTAAAACCCACCCTTCTTAGGTGGAACCTCTGGCTCCATCCCTTCGGCTGCCACCAGTGGGACTCCAGCCAGCCCTCTCACATCTTCGCACTTCCTACCAGTTTCTTTATGATGAAGCAGGCTCTTCTGTTCTGTCTGTAGTTACAAGGCTTCTCTCCAGCTGGTGTTCTATTGGTTATTCCAGATGATTTTTCCCCAATTAAGTTGTAATTCCAGATTAGTCTTGGGAGGAGATTGGTGTAGCTCCACTTACTCTTCCTCCATTTTAGAATCTACCCCAACCCCTTGCTATTTTTTTAAAAATCAGCATGATTGTCCTGTAGAGTTTCCCATAAACTGGATTTGTGTGCTGCATCCCTATGATGTCATTTAACATGTCTTTGTCTTGTATCCCGTGTTTCTTGTAAATTGTTAGTTATACCTAAAGGCTTAAATAGAGTCAAGTTCAATGTGGATTGTCATTTTTGTTTTATAAGATGTGTAGTAAAAATTTAATCTTATCCCCCCCCCAAAAAAAAAAAGACCTGGCTTTTGTTTCTGGGAGGTAATATCTAATCCTTTGGAAAATCATGCCTGATGATATTGCCTTTGTTTGCCTGGGGGCCTTAAGTCACACACAATCAGTTTAACTTTGGAGGGGCTGGGCTATCAACCAAATAAAAACTCTGGACAGGTAGGTGCTGGTGAGCTTCCCTGATCAGCAATAATGTATGTATATTGTCATACATCCATTCAAGCCTAGGAAAGTAATGGTGTGCAGAACTCTATGGGGAGAGGACAACTAGAACATCCATATTTGGGAGTTTCCTGGACTCTGCCCTGTGTGTTTTCTTTGGTGGACCCTGAGGAAAAAGATAGCTACTAAGCAGGGCTCCTGGTGGTAATTTGGCTCATTTTTTTAAAGTGAATTTAAGCATCAATTCATTGAGTTATTATCATTATTAATGTCCATATTTGAACATCTTTGGCCAGTGACAGCTTATCTGTATTAACTGCTGAATCCTTTTGACATGAACCTAATACTTACTCTTTGATGGGTTTGTTTCCTGGTATCATAAGATTCCAGGCTTATCTGGCATATTTCTTATTTCAGGCAAGGAATCAGCCAATTCTATAGGAGCCCTATCTCAGGTTGGGTTCCCTCAAGAAAAACTCTGAGTTGAATATTTACATGTAAGTTTATTTGGACTGCCCTCAGGATTCTCCCATACCTGTGGGAGAGTGACAGGGTAGGACTGAGCAGAGGGGGAAGCTGAACTATAATGTACTCACAGCCAATCCTACAGCAAGGCTGGATAGGGTCTATCCCTTCAAGTTATCTTTCTGTGAGCCCAACCTTTATAACCTACATTAACCAGTTATTGGATACAGGCTGCCCCTAGGAAGGAAATTATGACTTTGAATGAAATAGCTCTTTGTTTTAGGGCAGTGGTTCCCCATCAAGGCAATTTTGTCTCCCATGCATATTTGGCAATGTCTGGAGACATTTTTGGTTGTCACAATCAATAGTGGCATGCTATTGGTATCTAGTGGGTAGAAGCCAGGAATTCTGCTAGACATCTAATGCATAGGAAAGCCCTCAACAACAAGGAGTTACCCAATCCAAAATAATAAGGGTGCTGAGGTTGAGAAATCCTGGTTTAGGGCAATGACCAGATAGTTACTCAGCTGAGAACCACTGCTCCCAGCATTAGGGGTAGAGACCCTCATCCTGAAAGGGGGATCTGGATGACACATCATAGCATCCACTACATGCCTTGATCACTTTTTGGGAAAACTAGTACACAGAAAACTTCATCTAGGTGCTAGGAAGAATGCTTGTTGCTCCTGGTTTAGCCTTTATTTCTAGGCCTTTTCAGTGGACAGAGCTGGGAAAAAATTTAATACACATGATTCATCCATACTGATACTTCCAATTCAAATCAGAATTATAGGTAAAATCCTTCTATTTTACGAAGCTTAGAAACTTATTGACCCTAACAGAGTTCCTGAAAGCTATGTGACCAAGCCTTTTTTAAACCTCATAAAGTTTACAATTTAGGGAATTATGAAACAAAAGAAAAACTTTGCAGGAAATTGCAGGGCATTCAAATTAGGAGAAACCTTGGAAATCACCTCATGACCAAAATTCTCAATAAACGAGAGAAAGGGAACCTAGCAAAATTCAATGAACTGCTCCAAGTTTCATAATAACTTAGTGCCCTAGGCTGAACTAGGACTAGGCCACCTAACTCCTACCATTCTTGCTTTGGTTTTTGGGTTGTCTTTTTTTTCCATTGCAGAATGACCACTCTCATGTTGCAGAACTGAGACAGTAGAGCAAAAAGAGAGGAGCAGAAAGAAGGATGAAACTCACTTAGGATTTCGTAGTGCCTCAGTGGAACTGAGGATCCAGAGCACAGAAATGCACGTAAGAAGCACAATTTGCCCTGGTTGGTGTGGCTCAGAGGGTTGAGCCTGTGAGCCAAAAAATCAGGTCAGGTCCCTGGTTGGAAGTGTGTGAGAAGCAATTGATGTATGTTTCTCTCTCACGTCCACATGTCTTTCCCTCTCTTTCTCCCTCCCTTCCCCCCACCACCCCACCTCTCAAAAAAATGAAAAAAGAAAATAAGAAGCACTATTTATCCATCTTTAGTGGAAAAAATTTATTTTTTCCAAACACTCAAATGTGCTGTGCCTTCCATATTCTCTCCTTCACTCTTTTTTTCTTTTAAGATTTTATTTATTATTTTTAGAGGGAGGAGAAGGGAGAGAGGCAGAGAGGGAGAGAGACATCATATGGTTGTCTTTCACCTGCTTCCAGCCACAGATCTGGCTGGAGACCTGGCTTGCAACCTGGTTATGTGCCCTGACTGGGGAATCGAACCAGTGACCTTTGTGTTCTCAGGCTGGCACCTTATCCACTGTGCCACCAGCCAGGGTTCCTTCACTTTTGCCAGTGGCTGTGCAATTACATACTAGGTTGGCCAACTTTGGGCTGTATCAGCAAAGTAAAAGAGTTCAATTAACCAATCTACTCAGAAGCAGAATTAATGAAGGATTTTTAAAGTATTTTGCCAATGCCTCCCTAAGCTTATCAATCTTGCCCAATAGTCAGTTATTTTATTACCTCTTTCAGCGCTTTTTAAACTTTTCTATTGAAGTAGGAGAGAAGAATGTAAAAAGCACCACACACACACACACACACACACACACACACACACACATTCATGTGATAAATGTGTATCCCTGGGGAAGTGGCCTAACATAATCTTCAGTAAATAAACATTTCTCCAAAGTTCTGTGTTTACATAAAATATTTGTTTAAATCTTCACCTACTCTGTTTTCATATCTAAATAAAAGCATAAAAGGGGAAAAAATGCTTTATAGGTGATACAGTATGCTTAACAAAGACTTTGAGAAATCCTTCCCTTTCCTCAATCATGGCACCCCCATTTGAGAAATCCCATTTGAGAAACTGCTCTGGGATAAATTCATACTCATAAATGTGGTTAAAAAATTTTTAAATTCCCATTGTAAATACTGGTAAGTAGCTACCAATATTTACAGAATAACTACTACTTTTCCTGATTCTACTTTAGCAAAATCACTAAGTAATCTGTTTTCATGAAGATTTTCATATAATTGTGTTTTACCAGCAATGAAGATATAAAGTTAAAATATATGTGCACTCAAACCATATGAAATTTTATATTTTCATTAAAAATGTAAGCTAAATGTAAAAAATAAAAGTATAAAATTATTTTCACATATTGTCAAACAAGGTATAGCTCTTAAAATATTCAAAAGCATCTATTAAAATTAAAAGGAAACATTAATTTTAAATTAATAAATATCAACATTTAAAATAAAACATTAAATTTAATTTTTGAAATTCTAATGAAATGTTATTAAATGGTGTATGAAAATAAAATAATTCCTCATTTAGAACATATTGATATATTGTCCTTCCAGCTGACATAAATGTGTTAGATCTTTACATATACAATTTAGGAAGAATATAAATTATTTAAAGTCGCAAGAACCAAGATGATGGAGGAGTAAGTGGAGCTACACCAATCTCCTCCCAACACCAAACTGGAATTACAACTTAATTGGGGAGAAATCATCCAGAATAACCAACAGAAAACCAATTGGAGAGAAGTCTTATTACCAGGGACAGAACAGAAGAGCCGATTCATCACAACATGACTGGTAGGAAGTGCAGAGATGCAAGAGGGCTGGTGGGGCTCCCATGGCTGCGGCTGAAGGGACAGCCATGAGAAACATCTCAGCAGCCAGGAATTCCACCTGAGAAGGGTGCGATCTAAACTCCCAACTAGGCTTCCCAGCCTACAGCAACAAAATTGAGAATAAAACAGCACCCAGCGATGAAAAGCAAAAAGCTGCCCAGTTTAGCCGGTTTGACAGAGGGACTGAGTTCTTAAAGGGACCAAGCACGAAAATACAGTGGCAGCCACTTACCCTGGGCTCCAGCAGAGGGAGGGCACAGTGGACTAGAGACACTTAAGGAGGGTTTGGGGCATGGCTTTAGGGAAAGAGTTGAAGGAGCAGCCCGAGTCCAGTGCTGACCCATCCCCCATACAGCCAGCAGACCACTCTTCTCCAAAGGGTGGAAGCCTGAGGGGAAGCCACAGCTCCACCCATAGGAATTAATCTACCCGACCCAGCAGTGCCTAAACCTGACCTCACAGGTTGATTGGATTAACAACTGAATTCATCTGCCCCACCCACAGGTGCCTAAAACTGACCACTGATCACAGACTGATTGAATTAACAACTAAAGGAGACAAAGACAGTGGATCTCTGGTAGTCTCCAACTGGCTGACTAGGCCCAGACTGGGACACCAGCTGACTTCACCAAGCACAGATCCAGGAAGTACAAAAAGTGCACCTCTACACCACAGGTCATACCATTAAGACAGTAAGTCAAAGCAGACCAATCTAAGAAGCAGACACAAACAGAGTCACCTAAAATGGGGAGACAAAGAAATAAACCCTCAGCAAATGGAAAGGAGGAATCCCCAGGAAGAGTGCAAAATGAAATAGAGGCAAGCACACTATCAGACATGGAATTCAAAATAATGATGATAGGGAAGCTCGATAAGCTCAGAGCAAAGAAAACTACAAACAACTCCAGGGGAACTACAAAGAACTCCAGGAAAGCTACAAGGAACTTACTGAGAACTACACCAGCATTTAAAAGGACATAGAAACCACTAATAAGAGCCAGGAGGAAATGAAGAATACAATTTCTGAATTGAAGACCACAGTAGAAGGAATCAAAAGCAGGATAGAGAAAGCAGAAGATTGGATCATCAGGCTGGAGGTCAATGTGGAAAAACATTCCCAAGAAGTGCAACAAAATGTAAAAAGACTGAAAAAGAATAAAGAGGTTTTAAGAGAGCTGCAGGGCAACTTAAAATGTAATAACATCCGTATCATAGGGATACCAGAAGGAGAAGAGGAGGAGCAAGAGTTAGAAAACCTCTTTGAAAAAGTAATGGCAGAAAACATTCCTAACTTGAGGAGAGAAAATGTCATGCAAACCCAGGAAGCACAAAAGGCCCCAAGGAAGATGAACCCAAACAGGCCCACTCTAAGACACATCATCATGAAAATGGCAAATTTCAAAGACAAGGAGAGAATCCTAAAAGCAGCAAGAGAGAAACAGCTAATAACACATAAGGGGGCTCCCATAAGGTTATCAGCTGATTTCTCAACAGAAACATAACACGCCGGAAAGGAATGGCAAAAAAATATTTCAAACAATGAAAAAAAAAGGCCTACAACCATGAATACTCTACCCAGCAAGGCTCTCATTCAAAATGGAAGGTGAATAAGGATCCCCAAACAAAATAAGTGTAAAAGAATACATCTCCACCAAACTAGCATTGCAAGAGATGCTAAAAGGTCTGCTTTAAGAAGATGAAGAAACAGAGAGACAGACAGAAATACAGGTACAAAGGTAAATGGATTAAATGCACCAAAAGACATAGGGCAGCTGAATGGATAAGAACCAACTTTAACTCATGAATGCTTTAAAGTGATCTTGTTACTATACCCAAAGAACCCTGAACCACCAATTCATAAGAACCTATGTACTCCTATGTTCATAGCAGCGCTATTAACAATAGCCAAGTGCTGGAAACAGCCTAAGTGCCCATCAGTGGATTATTGGATCAAAAACTTTGGTATATTTACACAATGGAATACTACACAGCAGAAAGAAAGAAGGAACTCTTACCCTTTGCAACAACTGGAGAGTATTGTGCTTAGTGAAATAAGCCAGTCAGTGAAAGACAAATGCCATATTATTTCACCCATTACAGGACAATAATGAACAAAACAAACAAACAAGCAAAACAGAACCAGATACATGAATACAACAAATAGACCTTCAGTGGGCAGTGGGGAGGGGAGAGGAGGAGGCAAAGAAGGGGAGCAATTTTGTCAAGGAACTAGTATGGAAGAACCATGGACATGGACAACAAGTGGGATGACTTTGGTGGGGAGTGGGTGGGTGGGGAAGGGGACAGAGGGCAGTAAAAAGGGGATGGATGTAATACAACAATAAAATTAAATTTTAAAAAATAAATTAATTTTTTTTAAAGTTGCAAAATATTCCTCAGTCACCATGTGCAACTGTTGTGAAACCACCTTAAATTTGTGAATACAAAATAAAACTCAACACTACAGGAGAATAATAATTGAATATGGAAAGACCTATTTGTTCTTATTGAAAGATAAGACTTGAAGAACTGATAAATTAGTTTTTTCCTTATCTAAACACTTCCATCACTCAAATGCTCTCCACACTTAAAGCAGTGTCTTTGGGGATAGCACCACCCACAAACCTTGATAGCAATCAGAGGCAGCCCTCTTCTGTTTTGATGACATAAGGCAAGAGACATAGAAAAATGTTTTCCTGGGGCTTAAACAGTGTTAGTTACAAAAGTGGATATTTAGCCCTGGCCCAGTATTTCAATTGGCTATAGGCTATCCCACGCCCCAGAGGGTTTCGGGTTCAATCCTCCCTCGGGGCACATACCTATGTTGTGGGCTTGATCCCTGTCAGGGCTTGTAAGGGAGGCAAGCATTTCTCTCCCCCATGGATGTTTCTCTCTCTCCCTTCCTTCTCCATATTTAGGTTTATGGCCATGTTATGTCAATGCTAAATACCCAAATGAGAGAGGGGGCCTGTACTCTTTAAGAATTTAGGGGTTAGGGGTGAAGTAAGTGGATACAGGGGTGGGGTCATTGTGACATTCACGGCCCTCTAAAGCCAGGGAAAGCCTTGCTTGCCCCAGACTAAGGGCAGTCAGACCCTTTCTGTATATATGGATGCATAATGGAGTAGAAAGAGTGGGTGTGACATGACCCCCTCTATTATGCCCTGGAAAGAATTCAGAGAAGAGAACGTAGAAACAGTTTAACAAAACGATTTCCCATATGGCACCTGCCTCTCCAGTGAAGTTAGTATAGAAAGCAGATATGATTATTACCATTTGTCATATAAGGAAACATGTGCAAACTGAACTAAAGTGAGTGTCCAATGAATACCTAGCTAGAACTTGGTGAAACTAAGACCAGAACCCAGGGTTCCTGGCTCCCTTTCCTCAGAAATTTATGTTGTATCTAGCTTCTTGATGCTCAGAGTTGCTCCTCTTTTTGTCAAGGTTTTGTGGTCAAGTATTATATGAGTTGAAAATAATTTTAAAAAAATATTGTTTTAAGTGTTTAAAGATTTGGAGGCTCAGGAATGGGGGAAAGGGGAAGTCATTTCAATAAATGTTTTCTGAACTTGATTATTGAACTTCCACATCTTAGAATGGACATATCCTGAAATGTTTCTGGTCAAACAGTGATTATGGGCACAACAATAAAATTACTGTATTTAGTCTTCTGGGGAGTGGTCAGTGTTTTCTTTCATCCTTTTGATTTGGATTTTCTTGGGCTACTGGGTAGAGATGTTTTCTGTTCTTAACATGGCAATTTGAAAGGGGTAGCTAAGCAGTATAATTGTTATTTACCATATGGCGTAAACTATTTGGGAATTGGGGGTTGAACCTGACAGAAAATTAAATGTGATTTCTGCCCTCAGAAGTCCTCATTTTACTCTGATGAATAGATTTGACACATAAACACAGGAAGGAAAAGAGAACACCAACTTCAGGGAAAACAGGGTAGAGACAAACCCAAAAAGACAGACACCTGTGAGAGTATCTAATATATTTAATTTGATGATGGGTTGAAAAAAATTAATAGTCTTTTAGGTGTAAAGCAACAGCTGTAGATATTGCCTCTCAATCTGACCTCTACACCTCCAATATTCTCCTAAAGTTTTTGTACAAATTGTTATGTGGCCTCTGTCTTCAGACCAGGGTCTTGATGACAATCTGTCTACTACATGAAAAAATACATACTCCTTTCTCTCACTGTTAACTCTGTCCTCCAAAAGAAATCAGGGCACTATAAATAAGCATCAAATTATCTTTACTCACAGTGGTGGATGGATGCTCTTTAGAAAGGCATTTGTGACAATATGTAGCTAACCAGTAGAGGCGGCATAAGCTTCAAATTCGTGTTCTTTAAACAACTAAGAAACCAGAAACAGTTCACAAAATAGAATGAATTAGGTGTAGAACAAATGTACAACTACTGAAAAGGTTTTGCAAACATTCTGTCTACGTATATCTTTACATCCTTGTAAAAAGAACATTATGAAGACTAGAGGAATGCATCACTTGAAAAAATTTAATTTTATTTTTCACCATGACCATTTATCCCCCCTATACCCTCTTCCACTTCCACCTACCCACTTCTCTCTTGCAATTAATTACCATACCGTTGCCCATGTTCTAGAGTTTTTTTCTTTTTTTTTTTTTTTAATTTAATCTATCTTTTTTTCTTGATCCCTCCAATTCCCCAACCCCTACCTCAAAGCTGTCAACCTGCTCTCTATCTTTGAATCTGTTTCTATTTTGCTTGTTAATCTGAGTAAAAGAAAGCTCAAGCAAGAAATGTCATATACTGTTGGATCAAGGTTGATTCAAGATTCTACTCTTAATCCAACAGTGCATGACATTTCTTATTTGAGCTTTCTTGAATTCATATTCTTATTACTCAATGACATGATATGTGACTTCATTTTAACACATCTTTTCTGTTATGACACACATGTGCAAATTCCTAGCTTGCCATGGCATACTTTTATGGCAAAATTATTACATTTTAGGTGAACTCTTACCTTCACATAGCTAGAGATTATTACCTTGGCAGGACAACTGCTCTTGGTTGGTATTTTAGTGAGAAAAATAGCCTTAGTAACCAAGAGCCTAACCCAGTTGTTAAGTGCTAGGCCACAGAGTGAAATAGATGAGACTTCAAATTTTGGATTCCATCACATGCTAGCTTCATGGACTCAAGCAAGTTACAATAACTCACTAAGAATTGATTCATCTGTTAAAAAAGGGATTACATTAGTAACCAAAAACAAGATTGCTGTGTGGATTAATGATAACTAATAATAAAAGTAAAACATGGTGGAAAGTGGATGTTGTTCTGTTTTCCACTCAGGTGCACAGAACTGGATTATCTTGGATTAATGATACACTCTGATCATTAGCCTAAGCCTGGCCCTCTTTACTCCTATTTATATATACCATGTATTTATTTGTGGATTCACTTCTTATTATGAATGTAAATAGTTGTGAACAATCACCCAATACAAAAATTAGAACATTAACAATCACTTACACATACCTATAGGCTCCTTCCTATCTATTCTTCTACTTCCCCTTATTTGAATCTTGCAGTCATCATTAAAATTTGCATTTGAGCCCTGGCTGGTGTGGTCAGTGGATCAAGTACTGGCCTGCTGACTGAAGGGTCACTGGTTCGATTCCAGGTCAAGACTCGTTTCTGGCTTACAGGCCAAGCAGGTCCCCAGTTGGGGACATGGGAAAGGCAGCTAGTTGATGTTTCTCTTACACATCAATGTCTCTCTCCCTTTTTCTCTCTCCCTTTCCCTCTCTCTAAAAAATAAATAAAATCTTTAAAAAATAATCAAATAAAATTTGCATTTGAAATTATAGATTTATCACATATTTATATTCCTAAAAATTCTTTGTTTTTAACATTATAAAGTAATTGACAGGCTCTAGGAAATTATTCTTTTAAAGATTGTATTGCTCAGGTGACTCATATTTTTGCTTATAGCTACTTATTTTTCTATATACCATTGTATAAAGTTATTACAATATATTTTTCCATTTCCTATGAGTAAGTATTTGGTTGTTTCAGGTATTTATCTTACTAACAGTAAGTGTGCAGTAATTGCTGCAGGAAATAGTCTTGTTTATTTCTCCTAATATATAGTTTTGGGGGGGTGTATATAGCTAGAAGTAAAATTGCAGAATTATAAAATATTGAAATGTTCAACATATAGATAAAGACAAATTTTCCAAAGTGGTCATGACCATTTTCATTCCCAGGGGTTTGTATAAGAAACTCCGTTAATTCACATTCTCTCCATATTCGGCATTGTCACACTTCATGATTTTTGCAAATTGAATGAATATAAACTGGTATCTCATTGTAGTTGTAATTGCCTTTTCCAAACAATTAACCATCTCATAAATACTTTATATGTTTTGTCCTAATTCTTGTCCATTTTCTATTGGATTATTTATCACTTCCTTATTAATTCAAGGGAACATTTATATATTCTTGCTATCCTTTTCCCATATAAATAACCTTTCTTTATTTGTTTTTACAAACCCATTTATGGAATAGTTTCTCCATTCCCCAATAATCTGCTGTCTCCTTTTTTCTACTTTGTTTAATGTATTGTTTTATTTTTCTATATTAAAAATATCTAACTTAAAGACACTATTTTTTTATATTGTATAGAATTTAAATCTAAGTTATTGTAGACATACTTGATCATTTGCTTTTCTTTGGATTTTTGATAGTTTTTGAAAGACAACACCAAACTTTATCCAGATATTTGATTATATTTACTTCATATATCTCTACTATTATTTCCTGTATTTTCTTATTTGAGTACGTTTTCCATACTATTTTCAATGTGGGTTTTTGTGTGACTAACCTTTTCAGACCTTATATGCCTGAAAATATTTTCATTTAAATAAAAATTTAACTAGGTAGAAATCTCGGCTCAAAGCTCTTTTGTGTTTTCAATACTTGAAAAATATTACCATTGTCTTTTTGTTGCTCTTGAAAACTCCAAGATTCTAATGACTTTCATTTCATAACTCTCTCTAGAAACTTTTAGAATTTTATCGTTACCTATAAAAACTTAAATTTCATTGTAATGTTACAAGGGTTAGTCTCTTTTCATTGCTCTTGTTTGCTGCTATATAAATGAATATAAGGTCTTTCTTCTTTCTGTAATTCTGGGAAATTTATTTCCATTTATTCCATTTATTCAAAGAACAGGACAAGTTCTTCTTGCCCTGTTTTATTTTCCTCTTTTCCTGATGTTTCTATTATCTGTTAGTTCAAGTTTATATTCCAATTTTATCTTCCTTATCTCTTATTTTATATACTTTTTCTATATTCTTCCCTGCTTCGTTCTAGAACTCCTTAATCTGATTTTTCAGCTAATTTGATTTTTAGCCATGTTTATTCTACTATCTATTATATCTATGTGTTATGTCTACTATTACATATTTTATGTCTAGTATTTCCTCTTGACTATTATGATTTCCATATCAATTACTTATTTATATATATATATATATATATATATATATTTTAATTTTATTGTTGTTGTATTACATCCATCCCCTTTGTGCTCCCCTCTGTCCCCCTCCCCACCCACCCATTCCCCCCAAAGTCAATTCCACCTGTTGTCCATGTCCATGGTTCCTTTATACTAGGTTCTTGTCTAGCTGCTCCCCTTTCTTGCCTCTGCCTCCCCCCTCCCCACATCCCCTTTCCCTCTGACCACTGAAGGCCTATTCATTGTATTCATATACTTGGTTCTGTTTTGCTTGTTGTTAGTTTTGCTCATTATTGTCCCATAATGGGTGAGATCATATGATATTTATCCTTCACTGACTGGCTTATTTCACTAAGCATAATATTCTCCAGTTCCATCCATGTTGTTGCAAAGGGTTCAAGTTCCTTCCTCCTTTCTGCTATATAGAATGCCATTGTGTAAATGTACCAAAGTTTTTTGATCCAATCATCCACTGATGGGCACTTAGGCTGTTTCCAGCACTTGGCTATTGTAAATAGTGCCACTATGAACATAGGTGTGCATAGGTTCTTATGAATTGGTGTTTCAGGATTCTTTGGGTATAGTCCAAGTAGTGGAAATGCTGGATCAAAAGGCAGTTCCATTTTTACTTTTTTAAGGAAACCCCATACTGTTTTCCACAGTGGCTGCACCAGCCTACATTCCCACCAACAATGTATGAGGGTTCCCTTTGCCCCACATCCTCACCAACACTTGTTGTAAGTTCATTTGCTGATGATTGCCATTCTGACAGGTGTGAGGTGGTATCTTATTGTGGTTTTATTTGCATCTCTCTGATGACTAGTGATGTTGAGCATTCTTTCATATGCCTCTAGGCCCTTTGTATATCTTCCTCAGTGAGTTGTCTGTTCAGGTCCTTTGCCTATTTTTTAATTGGGCTGTCTGTCTCCCTGGTGTTGAGTTGCATTAGTTCTTTATATATTTTGGAGATCAGACCCTTGTCTGAGGTATCATTGGCAATTATGTTTTCCCATACAGTTGGCTCCCTTTGAATTTTGCTGATATTTTCTTTAGCTGAACAGAAGCTTTTCAATTTGATATAGTCCCATTTGTTGATACGTGCTTTTATTTCCTTTGCCCTTGGTGAAGTATCAGTAAACATATTTTTGTGTAGGATATCCAAAAGTTTACTGCCTATATTTTTCTCCAGGACCTTTATAGTGGCACTGCTTATGTTTAAATCCTTTATCCATCTTGAGTTTATTTTGGTGTATGGTGTAAGTTGGTGGTCTAGTTTTATCTTTTTGCATGTTGCTGTCCAGTTCTCCCAACACCATTTGTTGAAGAG